>ONZH01028124.1:0-210036 GCA_900303285.1 Rhinella marina | reverse complement strand
CTTACTGTTTTGCCCCAGCGCTGGGGCTGTGAGAAAAGTAAGGGGTTCTCCAGGAATTAACAAAATGAAAATACTTAAATATTACTATTACATATTTGGGAATATACTAATAATAAAGTAATATTTACGTATTTTCATTTTCTTAATTCCTGGTGAACCCCTTTAACTGTTCTGCTGGACCTGAGCTCGGGCAGAAAGTAGAGGGGGGGCTTCTTTAGATGCTGCTTTCTCCTGAATGGTAGCAGCTAGAAACATGAACTGGTCTGGTTTGAAAGCTGACAATCTAGGCTTTCATACAAGACCAAAATGACAGCTAACGTTCAAGCAACAGAGGAGAAATCACTTTTAGAAATTGTGTCGGGAATATTCGCAGGTAAAACCTGGTTTTACTTTCACTTTCAGCTGTATTCATTACATCCCGATTTCTATCAGTGATATCTTCCCCTGTACTGAACATATTGCTGTCATTCTGGAATGTCTGCTTTCAAACAATACAAAGCTCATATCTCCAGCTGGTACCAAAGCAGAGATATGTACCCCCACTCATCAGTCTGGAGGAGGAGAGGGAGCAGCTGCAGAACTGACAGGCTGCAGGAGGAGAGAAAAAACTATATAGAAATGTGGTATTATCATCACTGTAGTGACCCACATAATAAAATTGTTATTTTTACCAAACAGTGAATGCCGTAAATAAATTCCACAAAATAATGAAAAAATTGCTGTTTTTTAACTTTCCTCCTAAAAATAAAATAATACAAGTTATTTAATGCTCTATATATACCCCAAAATGGTTCCTAAAAAATACAACTAATCCCACAAAATAAAAAAAATCCATTTAGAAGAAAAAATAAAAAAGTTATGGAACACAAAGGGGAAACATATTATTGGTCCTTAGGGCTAAAATTAATTATGTCACTAAGGAGATAAAAATGCAATAGTGTCCCCTGAATTGTGCGCCAACAAGATTTACTGCAGATACATATTAAAAAATCTACAATAAAAAAGTGACTTTTTGGGAGGGTTTTTCCAACTTTAACGTGACTGTTAGGAGGCTAAAGGGGCTGTGCCAAGTTTTTATCCCCTGTTCACAGGATAGGGGACAACTAGCTGATCACTGGGAGTCCAACTTCTGGGGCCCCCATCTCTCACCAGAATGAGGGTTCAGTTCCCGTGTTCTGTGAAGCAGCAGGTCGAGCATGCACACTGCCACTCAATACATTCTCTATGGGAATGCCAGAGATAGTGATGAGCTGCATCCCTTCACATGAAATAACTGATTGAACCTGCATGGAAAACCATCAGTTTTAGGGCTCATGAACACGAACGTGTGCTGTCAATACCCGTGCTGTGGACCGCAATTTGAAGACTCTAGGGGTTTGAGGACTCTAAGGGTTACACAGCATTATAAATCAGTAGTAGGCCTCATGCACACGGCTTTAGCCTTATTTGCAGTCCGCAAAACACGGAGTACCGGCCGTGTGTGCTCGGAATTTTGCAAGACAAACAAGAATAGAACATGTGTTGTTTTTTTTTGTGGGGCCACGGAACGGACGTGCAGATGTGGACAGCACACAGTGTGCTTTCTGCGTCTTTTGCAGCCCCATTGAAATGAATGGGTCCATATCTGACCTGCAAAATTGCGAATCGGATGCGGACCAAAACCACAGTAGTGTGCCTAAGGCCTCATGCACACGGCTGTTGCCGGCCTTGACCCGTAATGATAAAATCTGAGACTCTTAGCCAATATATTTTGATCAAAACACATCTGTGCCCACCTACCTGCGCCAAGGTGGTCTCACTCAGGCAGGTCCTACGCTAAACCTAACTATGCCGCCGTTGGGCATCTATATTCAGGAGAGCAGACCCTGCACATATGGTTTGCTGCTCCTAGTAACCTCTATGTGCATCCAGCAACCAATGAAGCCATCAAGCAACCGATGTGCACATCCACATATTCAGTTATCATACCGTGCAGGATGTTTTGTACCTTTTTCTGTGATTTTTGATGTTTATGTTCTTGAAGGAGTGGCACCTTAAGTTGTGAATGTGCTCCTATTTTATCTTGGGAGTAGCATTCTTGTGCACTTTTGCCCCACCTATCCCACAGGTGACCTTGATTAGGTGGTACATATATATATAGCTGTGCGTGCTCTCCTCCTCTCACCGGTTGCAGGGACATAGAGGTAACTAGGAGCAGCACATTATGTGCAGGGTCTGCTCTCCTGAATGTAGATGCCCAACCGCATAGGTAGGTTTAGAGTAGGACCTGCCTGACTGAGACCACCGTGGCGCTGGTAGGCTGGCACAGATGTGTTTTGATCAAAGCCCTTCCAGAGCTACAAAAGAAATTTCTGAACATTACATTCACTTTTTTCCACTTCTGACAAACACAAAGCTACTGTATGTGAGAGAGGTGTTACGAAAGATATTCCTGCAAGAGTGGCCATCATCCTTCACTACCCACTTTACTTACGTGACTATTCGCAAAGCCCTTATAACACGAATTTATAAATACGTTCACAACGCCCACAGACTACTCCACTTCTAACCTGGCCTTAACCAATTGGCAACACGAGGATCCTGACCTTACCCCTTCAATTCTACTGACAATTGACCAAACATACTGATTTCTCCCTTCTTCAGGATACACTGATGCTAAAGATTACCCATAGATCATATCTAACGCCGTTATGGGGATCATAAGATGGGTTTATATTTGACCTCACCACTATTTCAATGTGGAGTTGCGGAAGCCTCCTTTATCACTGTATGTGGCAATATCCACAAATAAACCGCTATACGAACACCACACATAGTGGCAGTTTGCCGCACAACTATACTCCCAAGTATGGAAACAACACTTCCCTCCCTCGTCAACTCTATTTTTGGATAAACTGTCCTATGTAATGAAAGTGGACTGGGTAGAGGCAGCGCGCCATAAAGAACGCCCATGTAAAACAACTTCTTTCAGGTCTGGGGAAGTTCATAGCTCTTTTGCTCATACAATTCATCTAACATTACATATTTGTTTCTCCCACCACTACATGGTATCCGGAGAGAACTCTAAATTGGGAATCATCCTATCCCAACATTAGATGAACATGACGCTGAGAGAGCCACCTGCGTAGAACTGCCACGGTGACGTGTAGACTCAGACCTGAATTCCCATCCCCATCACCTGTCCACATCAGCAAAAATCAAGAGACCAATTGGCAGCCAATAGTTATTTGTTAGTTCTTAGTTTAATTGTCAGATATCTTATGACATAATATATGCTAAGAAAACACACGAATGTGAAGATTTAAAGAGTTGCATTTTCTTTGTTCCTTTATTTTTGATGTATCTGTATGGTTGATACATGTCTCCTTTCTCTTTTGATACTATTTGCTACGAGTGCATGACTAACTTGTATTGCGACTAAAAAATTTCAATTAAAAAAATATTCATATTGGCTGAGAGTCTCAGATTTTATCATATCAGAACGAGGGCTTATTCCATATATAATGTTTGCATCTATTGTGTTGGTGGCATTATTTTTCCGTTGATTTTTATAATAAATGTAGCCATATACTGTAACAACGATTTCGGACGAGTGGGGACATGCGCAATTAATGATAGACGGGCGCTTTGAATGGATATTGTGTTCTCGCTTATTGCGAGACTTAAGAGATTCCTAGACATGCGCAGTGGGAGGAACCGAACGCCGTATACCATGTGGAACCCTGACATGAGGTCTGTTAATGTATGATATTTGTATATTTTTAACATATGAATTTTTAATCACTATCACCTGGCACAATTAAGGAACACATTAGGGGTATATCAAGTATTGAGATGTTATTAATTCACTTTTTGATATAATAATAATTATGTAGGAGTGATTATGTATATTAAAGGGGTTCTCCAGGAATTACGAAAATGAAAATACTTAAATATTACTTCATTATAAATATATTCCCAAATACCTTACATTAGTGATAACGGCTCGTTTTGTCTGGGGAGCAATCATTAGGAGAAACAAAATGGCCGCCGTCCTATTAGTACACACAAAACCTGTCCTAATCACACAGAAGGACAAGTTACTTCACAACACTGAGGTAAGGCGCTGCCTCATCCTCCTCTCTGCTCTGCTTGTCAGGGATTATGGTCCTGAATACAGATGATAAGATCTTTAGCTGAATTTCTGTAGGAATGGAGTTCATGAGCAGATGTGGCTAATAAGCAGCAGCACCTGTATGGAGTCTCCATTACCACAGTCTGTCCTAAAGGGTGCCAACGGATCCGTGCTAACGCTGATACATGTGTGGAGCCGGAGCAGCGCTCTGGCCCCACACATGTTAAACACACACATTGGAACAAGACACAGACATACAGACAGACAGACATACATACATACATACACACATACATACTCCAGGGACGCCGGCAGCATGTCTTCACGTGCCTCCTGCGCTCAGTGATGACGATTCCCCACAGCGCCCTCTGCTGGGCACAGTGGGGAAACGTCATAGCTGTGCCTCAAATGAACTGCGTTACCTGAAATATAAAAACTCGGACTGTTGTTTATTTCTGTGTTTCTGTGGCTAGCAGCTAGTTGTAGGTATAGAGAGGACTGCTGTATGTTTAGTTAGTGCTCTGACGAGCAGGTTTTGTTTTGCTGCCTGAAGTTAAAGGCTGTTTGTTTTTCCTGCTGTCATTGGACTTGTTAATAAACGCAGGCTAAACGCTTGTTTTTGGACTAAAGCTTCCATGTCAATGTCTCTGACTGCTGTTGCACCATTATCCCGCCCTCTACTGGGCTAATCCTCCCACACTGGTTTAACTGGGAGAAAAACAATTGGTGACACACTTCCTTTAAACGTTCTGGAAATATTCTGGACTGACTGGCCTTCATGTCTTAAAGAGGACCTTTCACTGCTCCTGACAGTGGAATGCGTTTTAATAGCTACACGCATTCCCTGTGTAATAACAATTCTAAAGTATCTAGTAAGGGGATGTGTACCTGCACTGACTCACTCTATCCAGTTAGTGCTGCCATTTTCAGACTGTGCAGGTACACACCCCAACTGGTTACCTCCCCTCTGTACCCTTATTGCAGACTGCTAGCAATTCATTCATACTAGTAGAAATAATAAAGGAATGGCACAAACATAGAGTCATAAGAATAGAGGCTCCAGAATTGTTATTACATGGGGAATGTGTGAAGCTATTAAAACAGACATGTCAGGAGCGGCCATAATGTGGCGTGAAACAGTAGAAGTATAGGATAAACACTCTGGTCTTTCAACATGGCACCAGCTCCAAAGCTGAGCGGCATGTTGAGGCAACTCCAATGGCAGCCTTTTAATACCTCAGATGGTGTGGCAATTGCAGCCACACCGTGAGAGGTTACTTACCGGGAGCTGGCAGCTAGGAGTCTTGTTAAAGCCTCATTCACACGTCAGTGTTTTCCATCAGTGATTGTGAGCCAAAACCAGGATTGGAGCCTCCACAGACATAAGGTTATAATGATAGCGGGCACGGAGGCATATGCCAAAGTCCCCACCATGGTGTTATTGAGCGTGTATCCCAGGCAATGAAAGAAAAAATTTGGAGGAAGGAATATGTTGATATTTTATTATTACTTTCTTTAGCCAAAAAAATCATTTAAAGTGAATAAAAACTCAGATGAGGATAGGAAGAGGTCAGTGCCTCGGTCATTTAATAATTGGCTACAAGCCTTTTGTATTTATTCTTATGTGCTAGGTACCGTCAGCTTTGTGTTGGTTTGTTTTATCATGTGGATGCCATTTTGGAGGGGGTCCCCATAATTTTGGTGGTTTCCTGTGGTTTTCCTATAATGAAACTTTCCATCAGAAGCTGGCGGTACATAGCAGTATGAAATGGGGATCCAAAGAAAGTTTTGGCTTAGCCTGATGCTACCTCAGCGTGCAGGTTTTCAAGCCAAACCAGATAATTAATTGGAGTCTGGCTCAAGCATTAAACAAGATTTGTGCTTTGTGTACAATGAATCGGCTTGTAAATGGAGATCAATTGTCCGCTATTGTCATGAATTTTCTTTTTGCTCTGGAGCAAACCCTTTGTTTCGGTGCTTCAGAAAAAGGAATCAATCATCCTAGCCGAGTCAAGGTGGTAGAGAGTTTTCAAAAAGCACAGACAAAAAATTCTGCCTTGGTTAGAATTGTTTCCAGACCGGCTGAAGCTGGAAATAATTCTTAGTTGCTTTTCTCATGGTTTTTATGTTCCAAAATGTACAGGTTCTGGCTGCGTCATGCATGAATAATTTGCCGTCAGTCAGATGGAATTTACATGTGGTTCATCAAAAAACTGTTAAAGAGTTAAAGGACCATTTAAGGTGCCTCCTTTTACAGATGTTCGGAAATCACCATTAGGTTTTGGTGCAGAATAAAGCTCCTAAAGAGTTTAGTTCTCCCTATGGAGTTTTCTTGGTCATGTTTTTATTTTGAAACTTTTTTGTCTTTATTCATTGGGTAGTGACAGAAGCTGTTGCTTTAAATTGTGTAATACATTATTTAGATGATTTTTTATTTCTGTCTTTTGGTTTGGATGAATGTCAGCAGTTATTAGAAGGTTTAAGCAGATTTGTCAGCAATTTGGTGTTCTGTTGGCACACGAGAAGACCGTTTTTCCATGTGAAGAGATTGAGTTCTTGGGTATAATAATCGATTCAGTTAATATGGAATTCAGCTTACCGGCTGTGAAAATTGAGAGGTGATTGTTGGCAGTCAGGAAGATGCGTTCCGTTGGGAAGACTACTTTAACACCTTAAGGACCCAGGACGAGAATGCTTTCTCCCCCCCCCCCATCTCGGGGTGCCGCCATTAGGGATAGAGATCCTTGTTGCATCCACCAGCATCGGAGATGAGGGCGATGCCGGTGGATTAACCCCTCATATGCAGCGGTCAGCGCTGACCGCGGCATATGGGAGGTTTGCGCTCCCTTACCTGTTCCATCTGCTCCCCGCACTGCGGTCGCAGGAAACTGATGGTTGCCATGGCAACCCCAAGCCTCTCAGAGGCCTGGGAGCCCGGCATCTACAGAAGCCTATGAGGCCCAGCCCCAGGATGGGTCTCATAGGCAATCTATCAGTGTATTACCGCCTGGTCAACACCGTAAAAAATAAAAACTGCTAAAAAAGCCATTTTTTTGTCACCTTTCATCACAAAAAATGTAATACCAAGCGATCAAAAAGTCATATTTACCCAAAAAAATACCAATCAAACCGTCATCTCATCCTCCAAAAAATGAGCCCCTACCTGAGACAATCGCCCAAAAAATAAAAAAAACTATGGCTGTCAGACTATGGAGACACTAAAACATGATTTTTTTTTGTTTCAAAAATTATATCATTGTGTAAAACGTAAATAAAAATAAGTATACATGTTAGGTATCGCCGTGTCCGTAACAACCTGCTCTACAAAAATATCACATGATCTAACCCCTCAGGTGAACACTGTAAAAAAAAAACCAAAAAAAAAAACGGTGTAAGAAAAGCTATTTTTTGTCACCTTACATCACTAAAAGTGCAACACCAAGTGATCAAAAAGGCATATGCCCCCAAAAATAGTACCAATCAAACCGTCATCTCATCCCGCAAAAAACTAACCCCTACCTGAGACAATTGCCCAAAAAATAAAAAAAAACTACAGCTCTCAGACTATGGAGACACTAAAACATGATTTTTTTTTGTTTCAAAAATATTATTGTGTACAACTTAAATAAATAAAAAAAGGATACATATTAGATATTGCTGCATCTGTAACGACCTGCTCTATAAAAATATCATATGATCTAAACTGTCAGATGAACGTTGTAAATAACAAAAAATAAAAACAATGCCAAAACAGCTATTTTTTTGTGACCTTGCCTCACAAAAAGTGTAATATAGAGCAACCAAAAATCGTATGTACCCTAAAATAGTACCAACAAAACTGCCACCTTATCCTGTAGTTTCCAAAATGGCGTCACTTTTTTGGAGTTACTACTCTAGGGTTGCATCGGGGGGTCTTCAAATGTGACATGACAACTTAAAATTTTTTCATTGAAATCTGTCCTCCAAAAACCATATGGCATTCCTTTCCTTCTGCGCCCTGCCGTGTGCCCATACAGCAGTTTACGATCACAAATGGGGCGTTTCTGTAAACTACAGAATCAGGTAATAAATATTGAGTTTTGTTTGGCCATTAACCCCTGCTTTGTTAATGGAAAAATTTATTTATACGGAAAATCTGCCAAAAAATGAAATTCAGAAATTTTGTCTACATTTTCCTTTAATTCTTGTGGAACACCTAAAGGGTTAACAAAGTTTATAAAATCAGTTTTGAATACCTTGAGGGGTGTAGTTTCTAAAATGGGGTCATTTTTGGGTGGTTTCTATTATGTAAGCAAAGTGACTTCAGACCTGAACTGGTCCTTAAAAAGTGGGTTTTGGAAATTTTGTGAACAATTTCAAGATTCGGTTCTAAACCTCTAAGCCTTCTAACGTCCCCAAAAATAAAATGTCATTTTCAAAATGATCCAAACCTGAAGTAGACACATAGGGAATGTAAAGTAATAACTATTTTTGGAGGCATTACTATGTATTTTAAAAGTAGAGAAATTGAAATTTGGAAATTTGCTAATTTATCTAAATTTTTGGTAAATTTGGTATTTAAAAAAAAAAAAAAAGAAATATTTTGACTCAAATTTACCATGAAGTACAATATGTGCCAAGAAAACAATCTCAGAATGGCCTGGATAAGTAAAAGCATTTTAAAGTGATCACCACATAAAGTGAGACATGTCAGATTTGCTAAAAATGGCCTGGTCCTTAAAGGGGTTTTCCGAGTTATATATATTGATGACCTATCCTCAGGTCATCAATAGGTCATCATCCGACATCCGGCACCCCTGCCGATCAGCTGTTTGAAGAGGAGGTGCGTGCCGTATCAGCACTGCCTCCTCTTCACTGTTTACATGCTGCCGTAACGGGGGTAGTGGTGAGTAGGTGTAATTACACCTAACCCATTCATTTCTATGGGAAGAATTGCTTCCATAGACTTGTATGGAAGCGATTCTTCCCATAGAAATGAATGGGGTTGTGAGGTGTAATTACACCTACTCACCACTACCCCCGTTACAGCCAGCATGTAAACAGTGAAGAGGAGGCAGCGCTGATACGGCGCGTGCCTCCTATTCAAACAGCTGATCGACGAGGGTGCGGTTGCCGCCGATCTGATATTGATACCTATCCTTTAAGGTGAAAAATGGCAGGGTCCTTAAGGGGTTAAAGGAGTTGTAGAGTTTACTTGGTTTATTGGTGTTTGCATCAAGAGTCATACCGGTGGGTTGTGTTTTTTTCTCGATTAAAGGTTTACATTTACCACATTCATATATCAGAATCAATAGAAAGGATGATTTGGTTGTTTGGGAAGATTTGTGGCCGTAGTGCGTGGCAACAGGAATTTAACCCTTACACTCCCAGCGCCGTACATGTACGGCACTGGGGCGATGCAGGCACATGGCGCCCGCTCGCAAGTGCGGCGGGTGTCATGGCCGTTTCTAACAGCAGAGACTTGCCGCTACTTACTATATCGGCGGCGTCTTCTTGGGTGTTTAGATCTAGTTGCGTCTGAACCCGGAAGCGTTCGCTTCCGGGTGGTGTACAGACACCCCGTGTGGCCAATCGGGGTGTCTGTACACCATATGAAAACTGTAATCCTCGCTGGTGAGGATTACAGTTTTCAAAGTGCAATTCTTATTCTGGCCACTAGATGGCAGGCCAGGATAAAAAATGAGCAATTCTTGGATTTCTGAGTCTAGAAAATCCCTGATTGCTCATAAAGAAAAAAAAAAAAAGCCACAATATATCAGCCCGTATTTGAGCTTTCAAATAGTAAAAAAAAATTAAAAAAAATGTTAAAAAATATATAAAAAATAAAAAAGATATAAAAGTTCAAATCACCCCCCTTTCCGTATAATTAAAAAATAAATACCTAAATAACAATAAATATAGACATCATGGGTATCATCGTGACCGAAAACACCCGTACTTTTAAAATATTTAAAAAAAAATTCCAATACGGCGTATTGTGTGGCGGAAAAAGCGTCCAAATGGCGATTTGCCGTTTTTTGTCGTTTTTTTTCCTAAAAAAAATTAAATAAAAAGTGATCAAAAAGTCATACACCCCCCAGGATGGTATCAATAAAAACTTCAGATCGTCGCGCAAAAAATGAGCCCCCATACAGCTCTGTACACATAAATACCAAAAAGTTATAGGGGTCAAGATATGACAAGGAAAAAAAAAAAAAAAAAGGGCAACTTTCTAATTATTTTATCACTATGAAAACGCAGGAAAAACTATACATATTAGGTATTGCCGGATTCGTACTGACCAGTAGAATGAAAGTAACGGATCAGTTTTAATGCACATCGAACGCTGTAAATAAGAAACCCGTAGAACTGTAGCGGAATAGCGTTTTTTTTGCAATTTCACCCGGTTTGGAATTTTTTTTCCTGCTTCCCACTACACCATATGCAATATTAAATGGTGGCGTTGGAAAGTACAACTTGTCCCGCAAAAAACAAGCCCTCAAACAGCTATGTGAACAGAAAAATAAAAGCGTTATGGCTGTTTGAAGGCAGGGAGCGCAAAACGAAAATGCATGACCGAAAAAACCTCCGGGAGTGAAAGGGTTAAAGAAGCGGGTTCTTTTGGTTTATTTACAGATGTGTCAGGTTCATGTGGGTATGGAGCTTTTTTGAATGGACACTGCTTGAACCATGGCCAGATTGGTGGATTGAGTTGGGAGTGAACAAGAATTTGGTTCTGTTAGAGTTATTTCCTATTGTTGTTGCTTTGGTTATTTAGGGTAATGTTTTCAGGAATGGGAGGGTTTTAATTTAGTGTTATATGCCATCATTTTTTTTGTCATCGCACAGTGAGGTTGTTATTAGATAATTTTGTTATTTAGTTCATGGTTGTTGCATCCTTAAATGTGTGGATTAAAGCCAAATATATTCCTATTAAGGGCTCATGCACACGACCGGTGCCGGCCCGGGTCTGCAATACACAGGCACCGGCCGTGTGCAGCCCGCATCACGGATCGCGGACCCATTCACTTGAATGGGTCTGCAATCACGGACATGCGGAGTGGAGGCACGGTGTTTCTGGCTGTGCCTCCGCACCGTTTTTGGGGTCTGCGATCCGAATGTGGCGGCCCCACTGTCAGTGCCCGTGCGTTGTGGACCGCAAATTGCGGTCCACAGCACGGGCACTGAACGCACACGTTCGTGTGCATGAGCCCTAAGGATAATGCTATAGCTGATTCTCTTTTCCCCATGCAGTGGGATTCTTTTCTCTAGTGCTGCCAGCAGAGAAGGTGGGTCAGGAATGTGTCTTTCTTTAAGTTTGATCTGAATTTAGTTTTTCAGTTCTTATGTTCGTTGTTAGAGGAAGGGTTACGTTATTCTGTGTTGCATAAGGGTGTCTCGGGTCTTTTTTCTTTAAATTAGCCGGTTGTCAATCATTTTCTAATCAGTTCGCGTTGAAACAATTTCTTAAAGGTGTTAGGAGATTGTTAAGTTGCACGGATGTTAGATGGCCGATGACATTTGAGTTGTTGGGTAGCATAGTGGCAGTTTTGAAGGACTGTACTTACTCTGATTATGAGGCATTATTATTTAAAGTTGTTTTTGTGGTAGCATTTTTCGGGGCTACTCATATAGGGGAGTTTGTAGCTGCAAATAAATGTTCAATTTCACCACTGCAGGTGAGGTGAAGTAGTAAGTTAGTGGTGATTTTTATTAGGAAGTCAAAGACAGATCAGTTAGCTAAAGGTTCGTGGATTAGATTAGATGGCCTAGTTGGTTCTTCGTTGTGTTATGTTTGTGAAGGAATAAGGTCAGACCTCATTGTTTGGGTTAATTTTTGATGCATGAGGATGGTTCTGTGGCTTCAGTTTACCAGTCTAATGCTATGTTAGGCCCAGGGGTGTAGCTAACGGCTCATGGGCCCTGGTGCAAGAGTTCAGCTTGGGCCCCCCTTCCCTCAGTGCTTTGTGTGTCTTCTTATGTAGCAGAAGGGTCTTTGGGCCTCCTCAGGCTCCTGGGCCCGGTAGCGACTGCTACCTCTGCACCCCTTATAGCTACGCCCCTGGTTAGGCCCCATTCACATGTCCGTATTTTTGCACATCCTGGAAAACGGTCAGTGTTTTGCGGATCCGTTTTTCCAGGACATCCGTTCCGTTTTTCCGTAAAAAACGAAAAGGATGTATCCATACGTCATCCGTTTTTTGCGGATCCGCAAAAAATGGAAGGATGAATAGCATCTTTTTTTTCACTCCTCCTGGAACGGAATCCACAAATACAGATGACATGCGGATGCCTTTCCGCATGTCTTCCGCATTTTTTGCGGATCCATAGACTTTCATTGGGCAACGGACCGCAAAATCAGGATAGAAGTAGGACAGGAGGATTTCTTTATGCGGACAGTCGGAACGGACACACGGATGCGGACAGCAGACGGTGTACTGTCCGCATTTTTCCAGGACCCATTGAAATGAATGGATCCGCATCCTATCCGCATAAACGGTCCGCAAATTGCGGATCGGATGCGGACGAATTTCATGGACGTGTGAATGAGGCCTTAAAGAAATGTTTACAGACTTTAAAGGGGTTGTCTCACTTCAGCAAATAGCATCTATTATGTAGCGGAAGTTAATACAAGGCATATTATTGCGTTAATAAGTTAAAGGGGTTGTCCTTTTTTTGTCCTTTGTATGTTTCTAACTAGTCACATACAACAGCTTTTCCATACACTTTCTGCTTCTAAAGCTGCTGGTTTCTCAGATTTCAGTGAGGGTCACATGACCTGTGATGTCAGCTTGCCTCCCTGCTAATCTTATATACATGCACAGAGCTTGTACACGAGACATCACTGTGCTGGCCACGCCCCCCTGCTCTGCCGGGCTGCTATCTGCTCTCTCCCTGGATTCTTTCAGATAAAACATTAACCCCTTCAGCCAGAACACACTGAAGGCTTTACAACAGCAGCTGCAGATGTAAAGAGACACAGGATCTGCTTCCCTCACCCTACAGACACAGAGCTGATACTGGAGCTGATCTGCAAAGTATTGTATTGTACAAGAACAGGTAGGGGGAAGACCCTGTGTGTATCAGCAGTGTCATTGTACAGCTGGGACTTTTAGTCCTACACATACAACATGCTGCTGAGTATCCCAGCAGACATGTCACTCAGGGCAGCATTTGTAGAGCAGGGGGAGGGGCAGAGATTGTTATTACTGTAGGTAAACAAAGACCAGAAGAGAACCAGGGAAATGTGGAAATAGAGATTTCTTTGTCCTAAAACTTGCTTAATTTAGTTATATATTGCTGCCCATCAGATTTAAAGTACTATATATTTTTTTTTTTCATAACTCGGACAACCTCTTTAATACAAGTCCATATTGCCATTCATTTTTCCATCACATTATATACTGCTCGTTTCCAGAGGTCATGACCACCCTACAATCCAATAGCTGTGGTGACACTTGCACATTATAGGAAAAACGACAGCCTCTTTGGTGGCCAGGACTGTGGGAGCTCACAAAGGCTAGAGCTTTTTCCTATAGTGTCCAAGCAAGAACCACCACTGATGGACTGCAGGGTGGTCGTAACCATGGAAACGAGCAGTGTATAATGTGATGGAAAAACTAATCCAGCCAGCAAAGGAAGCATTATGGACAATCACAATACATTAGTAAGTGCCTTGTATTAACTTTCTCTACATGATAAATGCCATTTGGTGAAGTGACACAACCCCTTTAAATCTCGGTGTTGAAAATTATTCGCCTCATTCATTCTGCATTGGTACGGCTACTGTTTCTGCTAATTTGGGTTTGAGCGAGGCAGTTATTAAGAAGATTGGTAGGTGGGAATGTAATAAATTTAAATTGTATGTTCGGCCTGTAAGTTAGTAATATAGTTTATTTGATTTCTTTTAGGTTCAAATCAATTGATCGTTTGGATTATGGGTCATTCTTTTGTCTTTTGGGCTGAAAGAAGGGCTGCTGAACATAATTATTCTCAAAAACTGTGGATAGATTCTTTATTTATTTCTATTTTGTGTTTGGGTTTTTGAGGTTCGAGATGACGACAAATTACAGTACAGTTAAAGAGGACCTTTCACCACTTTTAAAAAATCAAACTACACTATGTACCTTATAGTGTATCCCCCTCTGATGGCAGCGGCGCTTTTTTTTTTCCAAAAGGTCCCCCGGTGGCTTCACACGGCCCCCCGGTCTTCTGTCGGGCTTTATGTAAATTCAGAAGCATCGGAACAGGGAGGAGGAGACTCCCTGTTCCTCAATGGGCGTTGCTTCTGCCCTGGCTGTGAGCGCTGTCCAATCAGAGCGGGACCGCTCACAGCAGGGCAGAAGCAACGCCCATTGAGGAACAGGGAGTCTCCTCCTCCCTGTTCCGATGCTTCTGAATTTACATAAAGCCCGACAGAAGACCGGGGGGCCGTGTGAAGCCACCGGGGGACCTTTTGAAAAAAAAAAAGCGCCGCTACCATCAGAGGGGATACACTATGAGGTACATAGTGTAGTTTGATTTTTTAAAAGTGGTGAAAGGTCCTCTTTAAGTCACTTTTACCTAGAGTAAGGCTTCATTCACACGACCGTATGTGTTTTGCGGTCCGCAAATTGCGGATCCGCAAAAAAAACGGATGACGTTCCGTATGGCATCCGTGTTTCCGTTTTTTTGCGGATCCATTGTAATAATGCCTATCCTTGTCAGCAAAACGGACAAGAATAGGACATGTTCTATCTTTTTTGCGGAATGGAAATACGGACATACGGAAACGGAATGCACACGGAGTACCTTCCTTTTTTTTTGCGGACCCATTGAAATGAATGGTTCCGCATACGGTCCGCAAAAAAAACGGAACGGACACGGAAACAAAATATGGTCGTGTGAATGAAGCCTTATGATAATATTTTCAGAGATCATTCCATGTTATATTTGGAAGAGTGCAGAATTTAATTTTCTTAACAGAATTAGGAAGAAAATAAACAGAGGGCTGGAAAACTTCCTTTGATGTCTGAATGGTTGAATTTTAGGCACACTGAGCTAGAAGGATTTATTTTGGGCCTTTATCATGATTATTTAGTACACTTCTTTGATAAAGGCCTGAATATTTTTTAATAATTTTTAATACAGGGATACAAGATATGATTGAGAAGACTGCGGTTTATAGGGGGGGAGCTGCTCTGAGGGGGTGCCAGAAGCAATGAGCCCTTCCATCAATACAGATGGAAGCACTCAATACTGGAGCACCGGGAGCTGCGGTCCTTTTACTCACTGACCGCTCAGCTCCCCGCGCTCCTTCTCTCCTTCAGGCCGGCGCACTAAATGGTGAAACTGGAAGCCTTCTGCTCCCTGCTCTACCATTCAGACATAGATGCTGCTGCTGGCCTGTGTGGGAGGAGCCTGCAGCCCGTGAATCTGCCTGTGCTCCTCCCACACAGTGCTGCAGAGCGATCTGTGTCTGCAGGGGAGCCTTGGATGTGAGCTTCAGCAAAAGGACAGAGTGAGTAGGTACTGTTTTAAGGGGGCACAATGGGCATTACTACTATGAAGGGGCACCAAGGGCAGTACTACTATGAAAGGGCACAATGGGCATTATTACTATGAAGTGGGAACAGAGGGCATTACTACTATGAAGGGAGCACAATGGGCATTACTACTGTGAAGGAGGCACAGTGGGCATTTTTACTATGAAGTGGGCACAATGGGCATTACTACTGTGAAAGGGGCATAACTGTTATGGGGGCACAGTGAGGGCATAACTACTCTGAAGGGGCACAGAGAGGGCATAACTACTGTGAGGGGGGCACAATGAGGGCATAACTACTGTGAAGATTGTACAATGAGGACAATACTACTGTGAGGGTGCACAATTTGGTATTGGGGGGGGGAGATGCCAGAGAAAGGACCCGCCCTGGGTGCCAAACACCTGCATGCCTGCATGTCTTGTGGGTTAGTCGCCCGGCTTTGTTGGGTGAACAGTTTTGGAATATCTGATGATTTAAGGTTATTTACTTAAATTATTAATGTTAGGTTATTTATTATCTGGTTATTGTAATTAACCCTTAATAAAGGACCGTGGCCATTATTTCACCATATTTATTTGTAGTATCATTATTTATTATTAGTAGTATTATTGTATTATTATTTTGAAAATAGCCGAGTGCGCCAGTTCAGCTATTTACTGAACTCCCATAGCAGTGCATTCACGGCATGCTCTCCTTCCTTTCTAGGGCTCTGCTTTGCAGAAAGGAGTGGGTTCCAGAGGTGGGACTCTCACCAATCTGACATTGATGGCATATCCTAGCAATATACCATCAGTGTCTGAGATGGGTTAACCCCTTTAAACTCTTAATAGGAACGTGCTGATTTTACCAAAGAATGACGTAGTAAACTAATAATCAAGACTCCTGGGGGACTAAAAATAAAACAACAAAAAATTAAAATCACTTCCTTTCTCCATTTTACAAGTAAATAAATAAAAAATAAACATTATTGGTCTTGTTGTGTCTGAAAACGTCCAATGTATTAAGATATAAAAGTTCACATCAGGAAGATCTTCCAGGCTGATTTGTGTTGTGATGTGTGCAAAAGAAGCAAAAACTGATAAACCATTTGTCGTAAGTATTCCAAAAATTATAAATTAAACAATTTCTTGCCCTGAGTGATCATTCAGAGCAATGTATAAATTTACTTTTTGAATCCATTCAGTGGTGTGAATGGTCGCTATGGGCAACAGATACTCATTTCGAATTACATATTGGTGCCTAGCAAATTGTGTAATTTTTAATTTTATAATGGAAGTATGGTAAGTACCACAGTACTCTATGGTACTTGCCATACTTCCGGTTCCATGGGACCTAGGGAAACACATTTCTTCACACAGTGAAATATGGAAGTATGGTAAGTACCACAGTAACCTATGGTACTTACCATACTTCCATACTGCGGCTTGGGGCTACCAAAACACATTTCTGCATAAAATGACTTACAGAAGTATGGCAAGTACAATAGTATGGGATTTGTCATACTTGCATGCTGACATTTGCACATAGCAAAACACATTTCACAAAGGAAGTATGGTGAGTACTCTAGTAGTCTATGGTGCTTACCATACTTCCATGTTGGCACTTGGGACAAAAAACACATTTCTTTACAAAGTGATGTATGTTACTTGCTATACTTCCATGCAACCTCCTGGGCCTAGATTACATTATCTTTTTTGCCAGTCCTAGACCACCAGTACTGAAAAAATGGTCAATAATTACAGACAGATGTAATAAAAAAAAAAGTCATACTTATCACACCACGTAAAAAACGCAACCCACCTGGTATATAGATACGGGTGTTTTGATGGTGACGCATCACTGCCCCAGCTCCACTCATTAAGCTCTGATGAAATTAGTCTTGACAACTATTCCACTGGGTCTTCACATCTTTGATTGCATGTGTAATGGCTGATGGTGGGACTAGTGCAGTCACGAAATGTGTTGCTTGTTACACTGCTAAATAAAAGGTAAAAAGAAAAAATTCACGTATTCACATCCTGCAGCACCTGGCAAAATCCTTTTACCTTCTGGATGAGTTCCGGTTGGGCTGCTACCTTATTGATTATCCATGACTACTTGCAGGAGCGGATTGGCCATAGACCCTACAGGGAAATTTCCTGATTGGCCGATGCCCCAGGGGGCCACCCATGCCCTCCTCTCTGCCGCTAATCAGGTACATAATGAGCTCTCAACAGTAATTAACGATGTGAGAATCAGGTACCCATGTACCCAGCCAGTGACCACACATGCCCTCCTGAATTCAACTGCTGTGGCCTGCATCTCACCTCCTAACCCCCCAGCTCTGTAGACAACTGGAGGACAGAAGATGGTAGCTATTGAGGGCCAGCTTTTGGGGCAGTATATTGTGCTATATTGTATTAGTTAGTTTTGCTGGGATTGTATTTTGCACTATGGTATGATTGACCCCGCCTACTTGTGTTGCCCCTTCCTTCTGTTAATTTGGACCTGCCTACAAAATGGGGCCACTTTTAGTTTTTTTTTTCCATGGCCACTTTAAGTTCCTAGACCGCTCCTGCCTACTTGGACATTGTGCTCCTAAGAACATTTATCTATACATCCATTTTTACTTTATTTGGGTGATGCCCAATGTGCACCATTGCATATTTTTTCTATAGAGAGCCAGAAGCCTTGTGAAAGCTCCCAGGTCTGTCATAGTAAAGTTCCTATTAAGCCCTGCCTCATGGACTTTTAGGAGGTGTGGTGCATACTCTGCATTAGTGACTTTGTACATTTTGCAGCCAGGGCTGGTCTAGTTGTATTCATCTATGCAAAGTCCACACCATAAATATAAGCTGTTTTATTAGTCTCTGGGGATTATACCAGCCGTTTATGCACTGTTATCTTCCTGTAATGACTTGGACCTGTTAACCTGTGTGTGTACGAGAAGCTGCAGGTTGTCACTGAGAACTGTTTGCAATGCCACGCCACTTGACAATTTAACCTCCTAGCCTTACCCTCCTTCCTGATGTTAAGTGCGTGGGCATTTCTTGGGAAAAAAAACATGGCTACATGCTCATCACTTTTTGTTCAGGAGGCATCACACATAGGACTGGTCATATGATCGGTGACTTATTTTCTCTGGGCTTATGAGCTTCAAAAATGGGACATATTATTAGAATGCAAAACATAATGGTGGCTTGGTGCTTAGCACTGTTGCCTTCCAGTGATGGGTTCAAATCCATCCAAGGGCAACATCAGCATAGAGTTTATGTTTGTCTGGGTTTTCTCTGGATACTCTGGTTTCCTGCAAACACTTCAAAAATATACTAGGAGGTAGAGGTAGACTGGCTTCCGATGAAATTGACTCTAGTGGGTGTTGGGGAGGAGCACCTATATGGCAGCCATGGTCTCTCCTGCTCCAAAACCATCCATGCACTTTGTGTGAGGAAAAACACATTACAAATGTATGCTGTAGTGCGGTTATATGACAAGTTTTCAGAGTGCTGAAAGGCAGCAATTATTAAAAATAAAGCATATTAGTCACTGACCAAATAAGATACACTTATTGACAAAAATAAATAATAATCCACCCAGACAGAAATGTCAGATTGCTACAAAACTCGGCCTGCAGTTATGTATCAGGCAGATATGTAAATGATTACAGGTGTGGTCTGGGTGCACTCAAAGATGTTTTGCCCAGTTGACAGGCTTTGAGAGGGGGCATCATTGGACTAAGAGAAGCAGGATGGTAGATTCAACAAATTGCCCGTCATCCAGGCCATTCTGATCTAGTTAGGAAGTGTCTGGGACAGTGGTTTGGTAAGGTTATGCATATGGCACCTTCATTACACACCCTTGTTGCTTAACAGAATGAAATTTGGTGTCATGGCGTCCATTACTTGTCCTGCCATTGACAACCAGCCACTATCTGCTTCGTTTGCAGTGTTGAAACCTGGACTGCGACATTGTATCAAAATTTCAAAATTGTGCAAAAGACACATGCTCAGTTTTAGGCCTGTTTCACCCTTATGTTGTGGCTTTCCGGTTTTGAGATCCAGCAGAGGATTTTAAAACCCGGCCAAAACGGATAAGTTTTGTTCCCATTCATTGTCAACGGGGTCAAAATGATCAGGATGCATTCCATTTCATTTTGTTGCGTTTTTTGATCAGACAAAAACTGCTACAAGCGTCTGTGTCCAGTCTGTGCAACGGAACAAACTGGATCCAAGGTGAAAATCAATGTAAGTCAATGGTGCCAGATCAATTTTTTTTGTAATACATCTGGATGCATCAGTTTCGGCTGGATCCGGTTGTATTAAATTAACTGAACAAACCGGTATGAAAATCATTTTAAGTCAATGGCACCGGTTTAATAGAACCGGATCCGGATGAAACTGATGTATCCAGATGTATTAAATGGCACAGATCCGTTTAATTCTGATTTTAAGATCCTCTGCCAGATCTCAAAACTGGAAAGCAACAAAGCAAATGTGAAACTTGCGCTCTGTACAAGAGACAGGCTCAGGAGAAAGTATAGCGATCAGTGGATCAGTCTGTATGACATATCAAAA
This sequence comes from Rhinella marina, assembly GCA_900303285.1. NCBI lineage: Eukaryota > Metazoa > Chordata > Amphibia > Anura > Bufonidae > Rhinella > Rhinella marina. Next base: position 189,865 of record ONZH01028124.1, on the reverse strand, counting down.
CTTTTTTTTTAAAACACAGGTATAATAAGTGGTCACATTGCTGCTGCCGGTCAGCCTGAACAGGAAGGAGCTCTTACAGCACTCCCACTCAGGTCTTGAGTGTAGCTTACTCAATCAACTCATCCTACTGCATGCAATATAAATCCTGGGACTGGTTTCTGACAATATAACTGGGTGGTGGCCATATTCAATTAAATCCCTAAACAAAAGAACCGCTTCTGCTAATAAATTCCTTAAGCCACTTTTATGCAACCCTACCTTATTCAAGGGAAGGTGTCATTAGAACCGTTAACTACTGAGAACGGAGCCGGGAAGCACAGCTTCATTCAAAATTAATTGGCCATGCTGGGTTATTGCAGCTCACATCCCATTCATGCTGTAATCCTGCAAGGCTTCCACATTCTGAATAGAACTGTTCTTCTGACTGGTAGTGGTAGTGCTAGCAGGTAACAGCTGCTCGTGTGGGTGCTGGGTTCTAGACCCCCACATATCTGATATGCGCGGGAATATGCTGTGCCTGTCAAAACCGGGCGGCTGACTTTGTTAGAAAGGGGTGTACTGGTCTGGATATTCCACCTTAACATCAGACAGCATGAAACTCAGCTGGGAAATAATATTCCATTACTACTAAGTGTTCCTGTCTAGTTTCTATTATGTGAATTAATTTCCAGCGTTATTATTATTTTTTCTCTGTGGCCCAAGGTAGATGTGACACTACGCCTTTTAAATGTATACATACCCCCCCAAGTGTCCTTCTTTTGGACGAACAGTCCCTCATTTGGACCCAAGTTCGTCTGTCCACTCCTTAAATGTCCCTCTTTTTGAACTTGGAAATTTTTATACTGATGACCTATCTTCTGCATAGATCATCAGTATCTGATCAATGGGGGTCTGACACCTGGGATCACCAATTAGCTGTTTGAGAAAGCACTGGCGCTCCTGTGAGCTCTGCGGCCTTCTCGCAGCACACCAAGCATAGAGCTGAACATTGTACAGTCATGGCCAAAAGTTTTGAGAATGACACAAATATTATATTTTCACATGATCTGCTGCCCTCTGGTTTTTATGTGTGTTTGTCAGATGTTTTTATCACATACAGAAATATAATTGCAATCATATTATGAGTAACAAAAGCTTATATTGACAGAATGAGTTAATGCAGTCAATGCAGTTAAGTCAATATTTGCAGTGTTGACCCTTCTTCTTCAGGACCTCTGCAATTCTCCCTGGCATGCTCTCAATCAACTTCTGGACCAAATCCTGACTGATAGCAGTCCATTCTTGCACAATCAATGCTTGCATTTTGTCAGAATTTGTAGGTTTTTGTTTGTCCACCCGTCTCTTGATGATTGACCACAAGTTCTCAATGGGATTAAGATCTGGGGAGTTTCCAGGCCATGCCAATCCTATGTTCCCTGAGCCATTTAGTTATCACCTTTGCTTTATGGCAAGGTGCTCCATCATGCTGGAAAAGGCATTGTTGATCGCCAAACTGCTCTTGGACGGTTGGGAGAAGTTGCTCTCGGAGGACATTCTGGTACCATTCTTTATTCATGGCTGTGTTTTTAGGCAAGACTGTGAGAGAGCCGATTCCCTTGGCTGAGAAGCAACCCCACACATGAATGGTTTCAGGATGCTTTACAGTTGGCATGAGACAAGACTGGTGGTAGCGCTCACCTCGTCTTCTCTGAATAAGCTGTTTTCCAGATGTCCCAAACAATCGAAAAGGGGATTCATCAGAGAAAATGACTTTACCCCAGTCCTCAGCAGTCCACTCCCTGTACCTTTTGCAGAATATCAGTCTGTCCCTGATGTTTTTTCTGGAGAGAAGTAGCTTCTTTGCTGCCTTCCTTGAGACCAGGCCTTGCTCCAAGAGTCTCCTCTCACAGTGCGTGCAGATGCACTCACACCTGCCTGCTGCCATTCCTGAGCAAGCTCTGCACTGCTGGTAGCCCGATCCCGCAGCTGAAACACTTTTAAGAGACGGTCCTGGCGCTTGCTGGTCTTTCTTGGGCGCCCTGGAGCCTTTTTGGCAACAATGGAACCTCTCTCCTTGAAGTTCTTGATGATGCGATAGATTGTTGACTGAGGTGGAATCTTTCTAGCTGCGATACTCTTCCCTGTTAGGCCATTTTTGTGCAGTGCAATGATGACTGCACGTGTTTCTTTAGAGATAACCATGGTTAACAGAAGAGAAACAATGATGCCAAGCACCAGCCTCCTTTTAAAGTGTCCAGTGGTGTCATTCTTACTTAATCATGACAGATTGATCTCCAGCCCTGTCCTCATCAACACCCACACCTGTGTTAATGGAGCAATCACTGAAACGATGTTAGCTGGTCCTTTTAAGGCAGGGCTGCAATGATGTTGAAATGTGTTTTTGGGGAAAAAGTTTATTTTCTAGGCAAATATTGACTTTGCAAGTAATTGCTGTTAAGCTGATCACTCTTTATAACATTCTGGAGTATATGCAAATTGCCATTATAAAAACTGATGCAGTAGACTTTGTAAAAATTAATATTTGTATCATTCTCAAAACTTTTGGCCATGACTGTACAACAGCTGTGCTTGGTATGGTGCTCAGGCCCCATTCACTTGAATGGGGCTGAGCTGCTCTTAGACCACGTGACCGATGAACGTGTTGTCACTGGCCTAGGAAAAACTGAGAGAAGGCTGCGGCGCTCACAGGAGAGCCAGTGCTTTCTCCAACAGCTGATCGCTAGGTCATCAATATAAAAATCTTGGAAAACCCCTTTAATTAACTTATTAAAGTGCTCCAGAACCTGTCTGGTTCCTAGCTGTATATAAGACCTAACCTTATTCATGTTTTAATTTTTTGGTGCAATATTTACTTTCATCAGATGATTTTTGTGCCAAGATTGAGGGTACTGTATGTTCACAGGACTAAAATCTGCCACTGATTCAGCAGTGGAAAACAGGCATTTTGAGCCGCTAAATCCAAACATTCAAAACTCACCAACAGTTTCCCCATTGACTTTAATGTTAAAAACTCCACCTTGTGCACACACAAGTAGCTGATTTGAAAAACACTTGATGTTACTTCTTGGAAGCAGATTTGTTTGAGGATTTCATAGAAGTCAATGGGGAAACTGGAAAACCTCAACTAAAAACTCTTCTAAAACCTTTGCAAAAACTCCTCTACAACAACCACCAAATTAGAAATCTGCCACTAAAAGACCTGTTTTCAGCTAGTAATCTACTACAGATTTTTCTGTTGCCCCCCCCTCCAGGACTTACACCTACCAATGGCTTCAGTTCTGATGGTGCCGGGTCCCCGCTGCACCCAACTTCCTGCTTCTGTCTAAATATGGCAAGAAATGGCTGTGAATGCTGCTCAGTAAAATCCCTGGCTGCAGACATGACCTGCCAGCAATAGGATCTTTTATATAATAAGCTGGAAGTGTCCCTCATTGACCTTTCAAAAAGTTGTGTGGTTTAAGTATACTTTATTTAGTTACATTTTTATTCATTATTGCAACTTAAGTGTTAGTAGTTCTTGGGAGAAACCGCTGCAGATAGGCTTTGTTCTGCACGCTCTGCAGTAGTCTTTAATAAAGACCCCGCCTGTGTAGGAAGGTACACACATTACTCAGGACAAATCCAAACCATATCAGTTTTTTAGACAATTACTGCACTGAGATAATAAAGATATATGTTTATGTGTTTTTTAGAATTGTATATGTCTTTCTATTCTTTAAGCAACTTGTGATACTAAATGAATTCATAATGACATTTAGAATAATTTTTCGCTTTATAAGTATGTGTGTGTGTACAAGTCCTGGCGAATATTGTGGCCTCCTCCAAGTGTCTTGCCAGACTGAAATGTTGAAAAACAGGTTTACTAATTAAAACCTCCCTCCCCCTATGCAGCAGTCTGTATAAGAGGGTGGATTTTACCAACAGTACCAGTCACCTCGCCCTGTAAAACATTTGCAACGCTGTAGATGTGGCCACTTGGACGTAGATAAGCTTGGTTGCAAGTCTGTTCTTGGGCACCAGGACAGTGTATGGCTGTCACATCTGGCCCAGGAATATTTCCATGTCACCGAGTGTCACTTTAATCTGAAACTGTGAACTATACCTTACATTAGAATGTCTGGGGAACAGGACTGGAACAAGAAGTCAGTCAGGAATTTGTCGAGAAAGGAAGGAAATACAAAGTGTGCCGACTGCGGAGAGCCAGGTGAGAGAAAATGAAAGGAGAGACTGGGTGGGTTAAACACGTTAACAAAGCAAGCAAGGAAGTAATGGGAGGAAGACGACATGTCAAGGTAATTAAGGCATTTTTGCATTGTCCTGGGCTGTGCACCTTTGTATGGTCCTGCAGCTTTGTCAGCTAAGTGCAGGTGTTAGCTATGAAAAGCAAACTATGGTGAGAACATCAAGCTTAGAAGTATCTGTGTTTGCGACTAAGTATTATAGGCTTGGATTGACCGGATTGCAGAATACTCATTCCTGGTCTTTTGACGAGGTGTGGGGCTCGGCATGTGATTTAAACCACTCAGTAAAGCAAGTCTCATTCAGTTACAATTAAGTGTTCAAAATGCTATTGTGGAATGTCGTGTCCCTGTAATTTATATTGCTACAATGGATTAATAAAGCGTAACAAAGATTTTTAATTCAAGTGCTGGATTTCTTATTCTTAGAAGTATCTGTCTCTTCTGAACAATAAACTATGTAACCTTCTAATAATAGCCTTTTTTAGTAGTTATGGAAAAACATAATAATGCCACATGGGTGCCAAGGTCTTAAAGGGTTATTCCCATCTTGGACAATGGGGGCATATCGCTAGGATATGCCCCCATTGTCCTATAGTTGCGGGTCCCACCGCTGGGACACGCACCTATATCGAAACGGGGCCCCGAAAGTGAAGGAGGGCGCACCGCACGGCAACATACTTTCCACACAAAAAAAACATCTGCAAAGTGTACATGATATTGGTTTAATTTCATAAACTTTGTTAGTACTGTACCACTCTGTGGCCTTTCAGCACATATTCCGCTATGTGTGCAGGTACCCTTAGGGGCCATTCAGACGGCAGTGGTGTTGCAGATCCACAAAAATGCAGATCCGCAAAACCACGGATGCCAACCAGTGTGTGTTACGCAATTTGTGGAACACACATGGCTGGCACCCCATACAAAATGCCTAGGACATGTTTTATATTTTTTCATGGACCCGCGGCACAGCAAGATCAAATGCGGCCCATTGAAATGAATGGGGCCACATCTATTCCGCAAAATTGTGGAATAAATGCGGCTCCATTCATATGGTCGTGTGAATGGGCCCTCCCTCCCATCTATAGAAAAGTCCTATTCTTTTCTACAAAACGGACATACATAGGACATGTTCTGTTTTTTGCGGGGCATACTTACAGAAGTGGACAGCACATGGGTGTGGACCAAAATTACGCTCATGTGCATGAGACCTCCGTATGCATGAAAAAAAGTAGAACAACATGATGATGGCACAGTACTGACATAATGACACAATACTATATAAGTACACACAAAACCTTACATAATCACTCTTTGTCTGTGTGTAAATGTGAATGAGGCCTAATGTGGCCATTTATTTATGTGCAGAACAGAATCTTCACTGACTGAAGATCTTGCATTTTCTATTTAAGATCCTCAATGGGCCTCCTATACTCTGGGCGTCTTTTTGTGTGTGACCTTGTTGTGGTATTCACCGAAACCTCTCCGAAATCAGTAAGGTGAAGTCTTTGACTATGGCCAAATGGGAAGAGGACCAGATTCAGGTAATGGTTGATTCCTTCCTAGTCCAAATCCCTTCCTTCTTTATTATAGACCAGAATGTCCACAGTAGATATATAGCATATACTATGATAATATATGAAATGTTTGCATTGAGTAATAATAATCATTTATAGTAGAAGCTTTTGGCTGTTTGTGAAATTCTGACGTGTACTTTATAAAATATGAAAAATTTTATTGCAGGTTTGGACATATATCACAAGCTAGAAGTTAAGGTCACATGTGTAAAGTAAAGTAGTGGAGTAGAGACATGTTTGCAGTGTGTGATGCTGTTGATAAAGGAGATTAGCTGTATTATGCAGTATATTATAAATGGCAATAGTTTAATAGATAGCTACACTAAAGAGCATTAAGTACATGTGCTTACATGAGTAGACGTTAAAGGGGTTAGCCACTTTCTGTTACTGTTGACCAATGTGTTTGTAAGGCTACTTTCACATCTGCGTTTCTCCTTTCTGGTATTGAGATCTGTCATAGGATCTCAATACTGGAGGAAAACTCTTCCATTTTGTCCCCATTCATTGTCAACGGGGACAAAACGGAACAGAGTGCACCAGAATGTATTCCGTTCCGTTTGGTTGCGTTCGGCCCGCTAAAAATATAGAGCATGTCCATGTGTGCAACTGCGGACAAGCATTTTGTGTGATAGTGACAGCCATGTGCAGTCCGCAACGATTGGCGGAATGCACACCGGCCCGGGATCCGTGTTTTTGCGGTTATGGTGTCTGTCAAATATAATCATCTCAACAAACCGCCTTTGGTCCAACAATAACCAAAGGTAGATAACTCTTTAAGATTTATTTTGGCGTAACCCATAAGACTATTGGCAGTTTCACATTGTTAATAACATAATGCAGACATTAGACGGCAGATTAAGGGGGTTGTTAGGGGCTAGAAACGGGCTTAGAAGTTGGATTTCAAAAAAACATAGATCACACTCACCAATCAGCACTGGCAGTTACAGAGAAAGCAGAGCCTCTAGGTGTAACAGCAACGCCCGCATTGCTCCTGGAGGCTCATTTGCATATATTAAAACATAATTTTTCTCAGCAATACAGGCACATATGAACATGGGACCAACACAAATGCTTCAGCTGCTAAGAGCACATGTAACAGGTCAGCCAGTGTCATAGGGACAAATCTGCTGAAAGATGCCCTTTCACATTGACAACCACAACAAAACTATGATACAGAGGGGCAGATTTATGAAAAGTGTCTCATAGAAAAGCTGTCTTTGTTGCCCATAGCAACCAATCACAGCAGAGATCACATTTCATACTCTGCTCTTGAAAAATGAAAGCTGCTCTGTGATTGGTTGTTATGGGCAACATAGACAATTACAAAGTTTTTGTTCAAGACATTTTTCATAAATCTGCCCTAGTGTGTTATGTTACTACAGTCAATCAACCCTATGCACAGTCCATTCACAGCAGCGATATATACAGTACCAGGCGTCAGGTGATACCATGTAAACAATAAGCTTACTAAACAGGAAATGTCTCATTGTGACACCATTTCTGATGTTGATGACAGGTGAATGATAAGTGGTGGAGTTACATAGTTCAGCAGGTTATAAAATACTGTATATACTGCAATACTTGTATTTTACATAACAATACAGTATGAGTAAGACTTCAGCTATTTTTCCTTATTTTTTTTTAACTGTTCTGATTTACTAACTTCGTTTCTTGAATCTTTAGTTTCTTGACAGGCATGGTAATGATGCAGCTAAAGCAAAATATGAGGCTCATGTTCCCATCTATTACTACAGACCCACACATGCGGACTGCCAGTAAGCATATCTTCCATCTCTTTCTTCTTGGTTTATTAATTATTGCTGTTCCTGAAGTTGTCAGGTTGCCATGGAAATTGCTGTTATAATAAATCTGGGTATATATATATATATATATATATATATATATATATATATATATATATATTATATATATAGAACTCATTGACCACTCTTGAAAAATGAATGGGGTCCTTCTAGTAGAATGAGAATTGTCACCTCCATGGACTATTACTGTGACATTGGTCATACTGTTAAATTATATTTCTACAATAACTTGCTCCAGTATTACATGCTTTTTATGTATATTGACCAGCCGGACAACTGGTCGGCTCTCCCTTTGTGTCAGTTTTGATAAATCCTTTATTATATCTGTGGTACTTAGAACAATCAATTATTTCCAACATTCTGGTCAGGAAGCTTACTGCCTATAACATATCATGTCTTTTGGTTGTTAGTAGCAGACACGGTTACCAGCACTGCTTTGTTTGTCCCCATGATAATGCAGCACAATCTTCAGGCAGTATGTTATAGAGCAGAAAATGCTGAACATCTTCATATACAGATTTGTGGAAAAAGATTCAGTGAAACTTATAATTTATCCATTAATATCTTTGCGCATTCTGGGCTTTGAAGTCAAGGAGACGGTCCTATCAGCGACTGCTCTCAATATCAGAGATAGCTGTCAGTCACTGATAGGACCTGTCTCCTTGACTTCAAAGCCCAGAATGAGCAGGAATTTATATGAATGAAATGCAAGTTATCAGAAACTTTTGCCATAAACTATACATCAGCTCGGTTCCTCTTGCTCTAAAATATCCCGCCTCCAGCTTACATTTCATTTTTGTGTTGACTATGAACGCTCATTAATAGAGATGAGCGAGCAGTGCTAGTTACTATCACCTTTTTATATTTCTGTTGTTCTACTCCAAAAATAATGGTAGTGCCGGATTAATCACATAACAGACACAAATGGGGCTGAACACACTGCATTGACTACAATGGAGTCCATTCAGTTTCCTTTCTGGATCCTGTCTTTTTACCAGACACAAAAGTCCTGCATGCAAAAAAAAGTCATGTCTTTTTGACAGAATCTGCGATGGAGGTCTCAAATGGAGCCTCCAACACAGATGTGAACAAGCCCTACACATTATGTAGTGCTGTTATCTAGTATAACTGTGTGGTGGTAGTGAAATACTGTCTCACACTGATTTTCCAAGCTAAGCAATGTTGTGCTCAGAGGCCTTCCGGTAGATTGCATCAATCCAATTTTTTTATTTAGTCTGAATGTGTTTGCTGTGTTTGAACATTCCTTTCTTGCTTTAGTGATCCCTATCAGTAATGATGGTTGTAATGCATTCACCAAGCAGTATTGCAAAAAATCGACTGGTTATAGGGGTTCTCCGGGACTTTTATAGTGATAACCTGGGGCGTAGCTATCATAGTGGCAGACCATGCGACTGCTATGGGGCCCAGGGCAAGAGGGGGCCTGGTTGGGATCATCTCTTCTTCTACTGGGGGTGAAAACTTGGTCAGGACTTTACCCTCTAAAGAAACAACATTCAGCAAATGAGACAGTGGAAAAATGGCCCAAGGGTTATTGAAAAGGTTTTGGGCAGAAATCCTTCTGTCCTGTGTGGGGGGCCTGGTTTGATCCTTGCTATGGGGCCCTTACTTCTCTGTGTATGCCACTGGTGATAACCTATTCTTCGAATATTAAATCGGAGGTGGTCTGACACCCGGCAACCCTACTGAACTGCTGTTTATCAGTTTTTTTTTTTTAAAAATACTTGATCGGTGGTTGGTAGCATTTTCTGGGGTATTTTTAACCATACAATGGGGGGAATTTATCATTAGGAAAATATTTGAAGTCAGTTTTGCTTCAGTCTGTGTTGGAGTACTTTTTGCCACATTTATCAAACGTCACAGGTTGTTTGATAAATGTGGCTTGTCCTTAAACCTAACACTTCTATCTAGAGAAGCTCCTCCACTTTTCCTACTCCACCCTCCTCCTGGAGTGAGATTGCGACTATTTTGCGACTTTTTTAAAAAAGTCGCAATGATAAATCTGGAGTGAAACTCATTAACATGGCTAACCACACCCACTTTTCCACCCATATTACAAACTGGAGTGAGTTGTGTACACATGCAAAAAGTCGCAAAAAAATGCGCAAAAAAGTCGCAAAAGCCCTATCGTGCGACTTTTTGAAGACAGAATTCTGGAGTGAAGGTGTGATAAATCAGGGCCAATGTGTTTTACTAATATGACATTTTTTAAATGGTGTTTTCTGCATGCCTAGTGTTTTTTTTTTTAAGAAAGTAGGTGCCCAGCTGTCATGTCACTTTCTCTGGAGAGCTGTGTGGGAGAAAAGGATAAAAAAAATACCATGTAAGGCTTCTTTCACACGACAGAATATTTTGCAGGCTCCAATCCACATTTTTTGCTGACAAATGCAGACCCATTCATTTCTATGGGTCCGCGAAAAATACTGACAACACACTGTGTGCTGTCCGCATCCGTATGTCCGTTCCGTAGCCCACAAAAAAAATAGAACATGTCCTATTCTTGTCTTTTTTGCGGACAAGGATAGGCATTGTTACAATGGATCCGCAAAAAAAACTATGCCATATGGACCGCAAAACATAACGTTCGTGTGAAAGTAGCCGAAAAAGGCAGTTAAGGAGGTCTAGAAAAACTCCAAGCAATGAGGAAAAAAACAGACTGTGGCTACATGCACAAGACCGTATATGTTTAGCGGTCCGCAAATTGCGGATCCGCAAAAAAAAACCGGATGACGTTCCGTATGGCATCCGTGTTTCCGTTTTTTTTGCGGATCCATTGTAACAATGCCTATCCTTGTCCGCAAAACGGACAAGAATAGGACATGTTCTATTTTTTTTGCGGGGCTAAGGAACGGACATACTGATGCGGATAGCACACGGTGTGCTGTCCGCATTTTTTGCTGACCCATTGAAATGAATGGGTCCGCATCCTATCCGGAAAAAAAAGGGACGGACGCGGAAACAAAATAAGTTCGTGTGCATGAGGCCTTAGGCTACTTTCACACGAACGTTGTGTTTTGCGTTCACAAATTGCGGATTGTCCACAAATTGCGGATCCGCAAAAAAAATGGATGACGTCTGTATGGCATCCGTGTTTTTTTTGGCGGATCCATTGTAACAATGCCTATCCTTGTCCGCAAAACGGACAAGAATAGGACATGTTCTATTTTTTTTGCGGAATACGGAATGGACATACGGATGCGGACAGCACACAGTGTGCTGTCAGTATTTTTTGTGGACCCATAGAAATTAATGGGTCCGCATTTTATCAGCAAAAAATGCGGATCGGAGCCGCAAAAAATACTGTCGTGTGTGTGGCAGTGCAGCTGCCAGAGGGCCATAAAATGGTGTGTCTCACCCAGAGGAAGCTGGATGAGAAGAAGAAAGGCTGGGAAAATAGTGTTTTTCCTCAGTGTGTGTATCAGCCTGGCTGTTAATGAGAGGTAATTATCAGCCAGCTGAGGAGCCCAGATAAGGGTGGGCTGGGCTCATCAATCAGCGCTCCCAGTCTTGGGAAGGAGCAGGCTGCGAAAAGGCCTGTGGGAGCCGGGACCCTCTACCCTGTGTGGGGTAAGCACTGTGGTGTGTTTTGGGGAGCTGGGTAGTAGACCCAGATCCCGATAGAGAGGGACAATATTGTGTAGTCAGTGGCCAGACGGCTGAGGATTTGTGTTTGAGTTATTTGGATTGCTGTAAAAGTGACAATAAAAGCTGGTAGTGACCAGTTTGCACCCAAAACTGCAGTGTTGGAGTGGCTTCTTGAGGTGTGCCAACCGTCTAAGGTGAGAAGACGGCGATCCTGGAGAGCTAAGTGACCCCCGAGTTGTCACATGTGAAAGAGGCCTTAGGCTACATTAACACAACAGTTGTTTTTGCGGCCTCCAATCCACAAATTTTGCTGATAGGATGCGGACCCATTCATTTTAATGAGCCAGCAAAAAATGCTGACAGCACACCGTGTGCTATCCGCATCCGTATGTCCGTTCCATAGCCCTGCAAAAAAAAAAAATAGAACATGTCCTATTCTTGTCCGTTTTGTGGACAAAGACAGGCATTGTTACAGTGGATCCGCAAACAACGGACGTCATTGTTTTTTTTTGCAGATTGGAACGGTCGTGTGAATGTAGCCTTAGAGGTTACTTCGATTTGAAAAAATGGCATTGATCCAAAAAAACACACCTAAATGGTGAAAAAACACTATTGACTCAAAATTGTACTTCAAGGGTGAAACAAACGCCACTACAAAAAGGCACCTGTTTGTCTTGCGTTTACTACTTCCTAAAGTGGTCCGTGGTTGCCAGCTGTCTGGACCTCTCCAACTGTGTCTGCATCCTCTGGACGCAGATATAGTTGACTACAATGTACAATGGTGAAGCAGGAAGCCATCAGCACCCTGTTGTCTGTAGTTCAGCGCAAGCAGGCGCGATGTAGTGACATCATCACGCTCACTGTGCTGAGGCACAGACAGAGCAACACAGGGCGGAGCAGTCATGCTCTGGTGTGTTTGTTGGGGAACGTGGGGTAGGTAAATATTCTAACTGGAGGCACTTAAGGGGGCATAACTTTGTGAGGAAGGCCATCTATGGGGACATAACTGGGTGGGGGTCATCTAATGGGGCATATCCCTGTGAAGGGGCCATCTAGGGGGAAAAACTCTGTTGGGGGCATCTAAGGGGCATAATCTAGGAGAGGGACATCATCACTTGTGGGGTCCACCTGTCCAAGGGGCACTAACAGGCATCAATATTGTCAGGTGGCACTAAGAAGACATTTTTACTCTGTGGAGAGGCACTAAGGAGGCACTATTTCTGTGTGGTTGGCAGAAAGGGGATTAAGTAGGCTTAGAGGTGTGACTTATTGTAAAAAAAAAAAAAAAAAAAAGAACTACATGACGCTGGTGTTGTCCCTTGTTACATTTTTTTTTTTTGCAGATTAGACTTTCACACTACAGCAGACCCAGGTATGTGGACCTTTACAAAAATTATTTTTAGTACCCCTGTCCTATAGACTCCCATGCAACATCTTTAGCTGGTGTTTTTGCCTCAAAAGTGCAGCAAATAACTTCAACAAAAAACAAACAAAAAGGTACCAAAAACAGCAAACCACCTAAAAAAACCTAACACCAGCCAAATGATTTTACTTCTCCATGCTTCACATAATATGGTGCATTCTTGTTCTACATCACTAAGGCCCCTTTTACATGAGCAAGTTTTCTACGTGGGTGCAATGCGTGACGTGAACACATAGCACCTGCACTGAATCCTGACCCATTCATTTCAATGGGTCTGTGTACATGAGTTTTTTTCCACACACCATTTCTGCGTTGCGTGAGAATAGCAGCATGTTCTATATTCTCTGTTTTTCACACAGCCCGGTCCCCATAGAAATGAAATGGGCTTCAGTGAAAAATTCATTGCATCCTGATGTAACATGGATGGAGTCCGGATGCAATGTGGTTTTCACTGATGGTTGCTAGAAGATGTTTGTAAACTTTCAGGGTTTTTTTACACACGTGAAAAATGCATCAAAACTGATGGCACCGACGCGGAAAAACTGAAACGCTGAATGCAAATGCAGAAAACTGATGGAACTTGCTTGCGAAAAGGTGTGAGTTTCACTGAACAAACTCTGAACGTATCCATATAGTTTGTAAAGACATATCAAAAGTTTTGACCGGTGGGGGTCTGCACACTAAGGCCCCTTTCACACGGGCGAGATTTCCGCGCGGGTGCAATGCGTGATGTGAACGCATTGCACCCGCACTGAATCCTGACTCATTCATTTAAATGGGTCTTTTCACATGAGCAATGTTTTCCATGCATCAGTTCGCCGTTGCGTGAAAATCGCAGCATGTTCTATATTCTGCGATTTTCACGCAGCCCTGGCCCCATTGAAGTGAATGGGTCTGGGTGAATCACGCATTGCATCCACACGCAAGTGCGGGTGCAATGCGTGATTCACTGATGGTTGCTAAGAGATGTTGTTTGTAAACATTCAGTTTTTTATCACGCACGTGAAAAATGCATCAAAACGCATCGCACCTGCGCGGAAAAAACTGAACGCAATCGCAGTCAAAACTGACTGCGATTGCGTGCGGATTTTCCGGAACGCACCCTGAACGCATCCGGACTGAATCCGTGACGCTCGTGTGAAAGAGGCCTAAGACAGACCACCACGATTGCTAGAATGCAGAGAGAGAAGCTCTTGTATATCACGCTCTCTTTCCTCACAGAGTGAGACATGACCACAGACATTCTTTTTAGTCCATCTAGTTTCCTCTCCCGCAGCAAGGAGAGAGCGATATGCAAGCGTTTCTCTCTCCTCGTTCTAGCATTCATTGGGGTCCACAGAGCTTGGACCCCCACTGATCAACATTTTGATATGTCTTTATGACATATCAAAAGTTTTCTGAAATCTCAGTAATTTTCTTTACCATCTCTGTCTTTCATTTACAGTGTATTGCGAGAACAGTGGATTCGGGCTAAATATGAACGCAAACAATTTATGAAAAAGGAAGGTTCAGATGACTTTCCCAAAGGTAAGGAGATGTGATCATTAGGAAATGGAGACCACGGCATCTTGTCATCAATGTCTTTTTATATCATAAAATAGACATGAAAACCATTATCTCCATATGTATCACAAAGAGTCTTCTATTGCAGGGCATCCACAATCATTCCCCCCTAAATGGATTGATGTCACAAAATAACACAATTTTAGCCCTTTCATAGTATATTCATGTGGGTTGGCTAACCTTGATTCTACGCTTCTAATAAAAAAATTGCATCAGTAAAATATTTTTTTTACAAAAAAAAAAAAAAGCAGATTCCATCCATGGTTATTTCTGTGTGAAGTAAAATAACAATAATAATAATAATAATACAATCACTGATGCCTGTGGAATGTAGTCTTAACCTCTATCACTAGATGTAATGTTCTTCATTTCAGGAGTGAAGGAAGGAACCTTATTCAAGCGAGGAAGAGATAACGGACAGTATTTAGCAAGGAAGTTTGTCCTGACAGAGATGGATGGCACCTTGAAATATTTCATAAAATCAGATGTAAGTATCATTGAGATGGGGGTGATCAGAATCAAACAGATTTCCTTTTACAAACCTGTTCAGACAATGGAGACTGACATGCATACACATCACTGTTTCATCCTGACCGCTTACAGCTATGTCATGGAGAATTGCCTGTTGCTTCTATGCATTTTATAAATCACACATTCATATTGTTAATAGAGGTACAGATATAAAAGCTTACAACTTTTTGCCACCTTGATTTTTCCCTGCAGATTTGCTGTGGGTTTTAATGTTTTGTTTTGCGAAATGTGACAAAAATCCATAGGGATATAATATGTGACATAATAGGCATGCTGCAGACATGGAAATCTGCTGCATGCTCTCAAATCCACAGCGGAAACCACCCATCAGTAAATCTCCCTCATCTGATCATGGTCTGAAACTGCATGAATGTGTAATGTGGGATAATCTCTTTGATAGCGAATCTAGAGTAGTTTTATATCTGTGGTAAAAGCACCCAGCAGTCTGTTCTGGCAGAGGAACATCCTGCCAGAGTTCACCCTATCCGGATATTGCCATTCACCACTAGAACCCATTTACTATAATGGGATCCTGTGGGCATCTGGCTGGTTTCCAGCAAGAGTTCTGGGTTTCAACCAGAGAAAAATGGTGCATTCAGGGGTACCTTTACCGCATATGTGAAAGTAGCCTAAACATTATGTTTATCAATGTAAAAAGGAATGTCCAGATCAGAGGATCCTCCCAGTGTCTGAAGCCACAGTGGGCCCCAAAAGTCCAGGAGACAAATTCCATTTGGAGCCAATCACTTGCCTCTAGGGTCTATTTCTTTTATTCAAAACTATTAGACTTTATTGATGATAAAGGTATTGGGCCCCAAGATTACTTTCCTCTGGTGAGCCCAAGTAACCCCAGTCTGACACAGGTCCAGTCTGTGTAATTAAAGATTAATGGTGGAATAATGAAAGGTTATGTGTCTGAGGCAATACTACTTAGTGTAGCCAACATGTATGTAGCATGTATGTTTCTGTGCTATACCTCTACCCTCCAGAACTATGTTATTATGTATGAGGCTGTGGTTACTTTTTGCACAGTCTAATAGAAAACACAGAATTTACTATAGCTATTTAACTCCTCGTATGCTTTCTATTTCAGGCAAAGGAACCAAAGGCTGTCTTTAAAATTGACACTATTAATGCCACCTTTCAGCCAGAGAAGATGAAACACAACCACGGTTTACAGATCACTTATGTCAAAGACAACAGAGCGAGAAATTTATTTGTGTACCACAACGATGGGCAGGTGAGGTGAAGCAGGGCTGTTGCTTGTATGCGTCGCAGTACATTCTGCCCCAGAAGGGGGCAGTATATTGACAAGTGAAACTGATCTGGCACATGTTTTATTTAGAGGAATGGTTCACCTTTAACACGTACATCTACATATAATCAAAGAAAAAACTTCAGCTACTTTGGAAATACATTGTAATATATGTTTCACTCTTTGTACCGTTGAATGTTTTGTCACAACTACTAACAGTAGATACAGCAGGTGGCAGTCGAAGTATGGAATAGATCATGTGCAAGCATACTCATTCAGCTCAATAGGTGGATGTGCACATTACTACACAGACTAAACACCAGGGGGCACCATTAAAATCAAGTAAAGAGAATATCTCAGACTGGAGCATTTTTGGAAAACAAAGCAAAGTGCAAAAGTAACAGTTTTATCTTGCTGAATTATATTAAAATATTATTAAATCTTGACACAACCCCTTTAAACACTTGCCACCATGTTCCTCCACATATTACGATATTATTCTTACCTGCAAGTACTTTGCACTATTTCTTTAAGGTTACTGGCAAAAGTGAGGTAAAGTTAGATTGAAGCTCATGTTTCATGCCAAAGTGAAGCAACTAAAATCTAAGCAGCTCTAATTATTTTTTTCTTAGGAAATCGTCAGCTGGTTTAACGCCATCCGAGCAGCTCAATTTCGCTACATGAAAGTCGCATTTCCCACAGCAAATGACAAAGAGGTAACCAGGTGTAAAATAGGGGGAGTGGGTGGTAGAAATATCCAGATTCACATGTATTGATATAGAGGTGGCAATAAATGAAAAGCTCCAGTTTTACAGTTTAGAAGAATGCAGTGTTGTGCATAGACCTTCTGTGGAGGAATCTGTCGAAATTTATACTGTTTCTTTGTTTTGCAAGGAAATTAGGCTAGGTGGACAGATTTTGGTAATCCTGTAGATGGCGTAAGCTTAGACAGACTGTCTAGACCTGTACCAGATGTACCACAGGGCTCAGGCTGGAGGATACATCTGGTGCAGGGATAGACACTTGTCTCTGACTCTATACCAACCATTGGCACAGTTTTGGCATAAAACACTGTACATAAGGTAACGCCTCCTTCTCCGAAGCCACACCTTTTCTATTAAACCCACCCCTTTTTGAGCTTGTCATAATTGAAGAAACCCTATTTGAACCAATTTATACCACTTTTTAGACGCGTTCTCTGCACAGACACATTAGTTAAAGGGGTTATGAAAAAAATATATAGCACTGTAAATATTTAACTAACTATATAAATATATAGCAATATATAACTAAGCTAAGCAAGTTTTAAGCAAAAAAAAAAAATAAATTTTATTTCCTCATTTCCCTGGTTCTCTTCTGGCCCTTTGTTTACCTTCAATAACAACAATCTCTGAGGTTTTCTACAAGTTCCAGCTATACAATGACACTGTTGATACACACAGGATCTTCTCCCTACATGTTCTTGTGCAATGTTCTGCAGAACTCCTTCAGTCTGTTAGCTCTGTGTCTGCAGGATTAGAAGGGAAGATCCTGTGACTCTTCACTGCCTCCAGTCTGTGCTACAGAAGGGGTTAAAGTTTCCTGAAGAATCCAGAGAGAGGGCAGACAGCAGTGTAGGGGGTGTGTGGCCAGCACAGTGATGTTGTGTAGAGACACATGTCTGCTCTCTCAGGCTTGTGCACAAAACATCAGCAGAGCAGGGAGAGAAGCTGACATCACAGGTCATGTGACCCTCAGTGAAATCTGAGAATGGGGACACTGCAAATAAAGTAAGTGCATTGTAAACCCCTTACATTTGCCTAGTTAGAAACATACCAAGAACAAAAAAATAACTGACAACCCATTTAATCTGGGCCACTGTTTCAATTGGTCTGCTGAACATATGCTCCAGATGTATGCAACTGTATAGATAAGCAACTATCTGTAATGAACTGAATTAAGTAATAATGTGTAAAATATTCAAGACTTTCTTAAATGTTTGACATTATCTAGATTTTAAATCGTTTGCCTCAGAAATTCTTGAAGGAAGGATATATGGAGAAGACTGGGCCAAAGGTAGGTGACGACAGTGTCCAAAAATGAAGGGAAATTGTTCAAATTCAAACCTAAATGTGTTTAATCACTTAAAGGGGTATTCCCATCTAACCCATAATTGTAGATATAGCCATACCAATAATTTTACTAATAGAATGTATTTATATAAATAGAAGATTTGCCTATATGTATATCTATTGTCCAACACACATCAGTCAGGCCGTTGCCCCTGGTCGCGGCCATGTAGTAGTGGTGGTCAGCTTGCTCCTTTTTAAACCCGCTCTGAGGTAACTGCTGTATTGTAAAACGCACATTGCATGAGCATGCGGAGACACATCGTAGGGTTATAGCATTTTTGTCTGCGCTTCC
Source organism: Rhinella marina (assembly GCA_900303285.1). Taxonomy (NCBI): domain Eukaryota; kingdom Metazoa; phylum Chordata; class Amphibia; order Anura; family Bufonidae; genus Rhinella; species Rhinella marina. The sequence continues at coordinate 171,449 of ONZH01028124.1, read as the reverse complement.
AAAACGCAGATGAACTGATTCTGTTCCAAGATCAATTCTTCTCTATGGAGGAGGATCCGTTTAGAAATTCTGCATTTTGGACGGATCCTGACCATTGCGTTTTGGACAGGTAGCGTCCAAAGCGCAGATGTGAAAGTACCCTAAGATGTGTCTCCGCATGCTCATGCAATGTGCGTTCACAATACAGCAGTTACCTCCGAGCGGGATTGAACAAGAGCAAGTTGACCACCACTACTACATGGCTGCGGTGGTCGTAACTAGGGGCAACGGCCTGACTGATGTGTGAGAGACAATGGATATACATATAAATAAATCTTCTAAACAGTACATTTTATATAAATACATTCTATTAGTAATAATACTGGTATGGCTATATCTAACTATACAAACTACATTTGTGAAATGGGAATACCCCTTTAAGACATTCATGACGTATTGCATAAGAGGCATCAATGACTCATTATTTTGGGTACAACCATTGTAGGCCCTACTGATCACCAGACCAAAGGATCAGTGACACTAGGAAAGCGCTGCACACCATAGGCTCCTAATGGAACCTAAACAGTTAATGTCGTAACTCTGGTGGTCTAGGGCAATGACGTGTTTAAAGTCAGAATAGCTGGTGGCCTAGGACAGTGAAGGGGTTAATTTCATAATCCCTGGTGGATTAGAGTAAAGGTGTTAAAGGGGTTTTCAGGCTACAGATAAGGATGACTTACAGTGGGGAAAAAAGTATTTAGTCAGCCACCAATTGTGCAAGTTCTCCCACTTAAAAAGATGAGAGAGGTCTGTAACTTACATCATAGGTAGACCTCAACTAAAACAAATCAAGAAAATCACATTGTCGGATTTTTAAAAAATTTATTTGCAAATTATGGTGAAAATTAAGTATTTGGTCACCTACAAATAAGCAAGATTTCTGGCTCTCACAGACCTGTAACTTCTTCTTTAAAGAGGTTGTCTGGTCCCAAAATCCTAATTCTTTTTCTGTGCTCCTAACACCCCTCACCATGCATAAATATGCCCCCAATACCTGTTTTTCATGTCTGAGGTTTCCTTCCCCCCTGGAAGACATCACATTATGCTGGCAGATCTGTTTACTTTCTTCCCTTCCTGTTTTGTTGAATACATAACTTTATTGCTGCACTGCAGAGTGATGACTCACAGGCTGGACACGCCCCCACACTGCTCTGTCTGCAGAAGCTACACCCACTACAACTCCTGTGTCCATCTTTCTACACCCACACATGAATCTACTTCTCACTCAGTATCTAAATTCCATCACTAACTGTCCACAGGCTCTTCCCTCACGTGTGTATCTAATCCTATCCTGTGTGATACAGCCTGCTGAGCTGTGTATCTAATCCCATCACTGACAGTTCACAGGCTCTTCCCTCACCATCTCCAGAATGTAATAAACAGCATGATTCAGCAAGCGTATCCAATCAAATCTGTATCTAATCCTATGTGATACAGCCTGTTGAGCTGTGTATCTAATCCCATCACTGACAGTTCACAGGCTCTTCCCTCACCATCTCCAGAATGTAATAAACAGCTGGAATCGGCAAGCGCATCCAATCTATCTAATCCTATCCAGTATGTGTGCGATAAAGTCTGCTGAAGTGTGTATCTAATCTCATCTTGTATGATACAGCATGCTGAACTGTGTATCTAATCCCATCTAGTATGACATAGCCTGCTGAGCTGTGTATCTAAACCCTCACGCACATGACCGTATCCATTTTGTGATTCACATTTTTTATGCCATCCCACTGAGTTCTATGAATTTAAGGAGCAGAATAGGACATGTTTTGTCTTTACTGGAACTGACATGCGGATGTAGAAAACACACTGATGACGTCTATGTGCTTTCCACATCCATATGTCAATTCTGCAAAAGATAGAAAATGTCCTATTCTGGTCCTCATAATGCAGATCTAAAACCCATAGAACTCAGTGGGACTGCAAAAAAATATAAATCACACACGGATAGTAACCCTATTTAGTTGATCCATGACTTGCAGGCCGCAAAACAGATACGGTTCTGTGCATGAGCCCTATCACTCATACTGAGCGCCCCCATAGCAGTGACATTCACAGCGCCCCATAGCAGTAACATCCACAGCGCTTCCATAACAGTGACATCCACAATGCCCCCATAGCAGTAACATCCACAGTGCCCTCATAACAGTGACATCCACAGTGCCCTCATAACAGTGACATTAACAGTGCCCTCATAACAGTGACATTAACAGTGACATCCACATTGTCTTGATAACAGTGACATCCACAGTGTCCCCATAACAGTGACATCCACAGTGTCCCCATAACAGTGACATCCACAGTGTCCCATACAGTGACATCCACAGTGTCCCCATAACAGTGACATCCACAGTGTCCCCATAACAGTGACATCCACAGTGTCCCCATAACAGTGACATCCACAGTGTCCCCATAACAGTGATATCCACAGTGTCCCCATAACAGTGACATCCACAGTGACATCCAAAGTGTCCCCATAACAGTGTCATCCAGAGTGTCCCCATAACACTCACATCCACGGCGCCCCCATAACAGTGACATCTACGGCACCCCCATAACAGTGACATCCAGTGCCCCTAGTACCATCCATTATCTATTGTTCCATCCAGTGAACCAAGTTTGTCATCCAGTGCCCCATGTTTGTCACCTAGTGCCCCATTGTGCCATCCAGTGCCCCATTGTGCCATATATTGTCTGCCTTTTTTCCATCCAGTGCCCCTTTTGTGTCTGATATCCAAAGTGCCCCCAGTGACATGCAAAACATAGCAATCCGCCTCTGTGGCTGATCGCTATGCTGTCACTCCTGCAGACATAGAAACCTGTACACTGCAAAGAGCGGCCAGCAATCCCACGCATGCACACACAGCATAGTGAGAGAAGACGGCCGGACGGAGCTTTCTTATGCAGGAGGCGGTGACGTCATTCATGATGTTCCGTCTCATGCACAAGAAAGGAAGAGAAGAAGACGGAGACTCACCGGAAGACAAGAAAATCTGACAGGAGCAGTCACGTGACCGGGTGGCAGATCTTGGAATGGGCTGCGCTGTGGAAGGTAAGTACCTGACCAATATTCTTCCCTCCACAGGTTAGAATTATGCCCCAAATTTAGGTTCAGACCGGAGAACCCCTTTAAGAGGCTCCTCTGTCCTCCACTCATTACCTGTAGTAATGGCACCTGTTTGAACTTGTTATCAGTATAAAAAACACCTGTCCACAACCTCAAACAGTCATACTCCAAATTCCACTATGGTGAAGACCAAAGAGCTGTCGAAGGACACCAGAAACAAAATTGTAGACCTGCACCAGGCTGGGAAGACTGAATCTGCAATAGGCAAGCAGCTTGGTGTAAAGGAATCAACTGTGGGAACAATAATTAGAAAATGGAAGACATACAAGACCACTGATATTCTCCCTCGATCAGGGGCTCCACACAAGATCTCAACCCATGGGGTCAAAATGATCACATGAACTGTGAGCAAAAATTACAGAACCACACGGGGGAACCTAGTGAATGACCTGCAGAAAGCTGGGACCAATGTAACAAAGGCTACCGTCAGTAACACACTACGCCGCCAGGGACTCAGATCCTGCAGTGCCAGACGTGTCCCCCTGCTTAAGCCAGTACATATCCGGGCCCATCTGAAGTTTGCTAGAGAGCATTTGGATGTTCCAGAAGAGTATTGGGAGAATGTCATATGGTCAGATGAAACCAAAGTAGAACTGTTTGGTAGAGGGGCGGAGCCTGACTGCCTAACGAGATGGCCGCTTGTTAGAGGGCTCTCTCTTTACAAGTCCGTGTCACCGCTATTTAATCAGCTCTACTGCCTCTAAGATGGTGAAGATTGGCAAAGACAAAGCTAGGGACAGAAGAGACACTTCATATACAGAGCAAGGAGGAACTGAGATGGAGAAATATCTCAACAAAGCAGCCGTTGCTCCTGGGCCTGGCGTGCGCAAGATGGCGGCGGAAAGAAGAAGAGAACACTCCGTAGATTTGGAGGTAGACAGCATGTCGGACTCCACAGTGGCGGGCGCAGATCGAGAACCCGCTCAAGTCTCGAGGAGATTCCTGAAGCAGGCATTATCACAGGCAATACAACCTGTAATGAAAGAGCTAGCTGATATTAAAAGCGATCTCAAGCAAATAGGACACAGAGTAGAAGCGCTTGAAAACAACCAGGCAGCAATTATTACTCATAATGTGGCACTCAGCGCAAAACAGGTAGCTCAAACCGAGTATATTAATACTGCATTCACCTTAATTGAAGACCAGGAAAATCGGAGCCGCCGAAAGAATATCAGACTGCGCGGGGTCTTGGAATCCAGCACCGCTGAACAACTGCCGGAGGCGGCAACCGCCATCTTTGCTGAGCTTCTAGGTAAAGAGAGAGCGGAATCCATTGTAATTGAAAGCATACATAGATCCTTGAGACCCGTCCCGAAGCAAGGGGAACCCCCAAGGGACGTTATATGTGGCTTGCTTAGCTATGTCGACACTTCTGCCCTATTGAAAGCAGCAAGAGGAAAAGAAGACCTAAAACTAGAAGGGGAACGTGTGGCACTTTTTCAAGATATAGCACCTTCAACTCTATATAAAAGAAGACAACTGAAGCCACTAATGGATTACTTGAAGGCTAACCATATTGCCTTTAAATGGCTTTTCCCCTTCGGACTCACATTCACCAAAGGCGGGAAAAGATGCACTATAAGGAACCCAGTGGAACTACCAGCCGCATGGACTTTGCTGCAGATACCTCCTCTGGAGATTCCATCATGGCTTCCTATTGATGTGCACCATGACCAACTTCCACCTTTACCAGACCCTGGAATGTGGTCCACTGTGAGAAAGAAGAAATCACCGAGCCCTAAAAAAGCCTAACACCTGAACTGGGGTTCTTACTCTATGTTACCAAATGTTGTAGCACTTGTGGTAATGTATATTGCAATTGCAATTTACGTATACACCCTCCTTGAGCAAGAGTTTACTGTTGTTAAGATTTATTACTCAATAGGGTGTTTCATTACCACTCCCTGCTTATTCTTTCTGGAAAGGTATATTACTGAATATTTCTTGTTACCAGTTATAACTCTACCTAAGTTATACCTATCTTCATACCATAATAAGTTGGTTTGGTTGTAAGGTGATATTCACCATAGTTAATCTCAATGTAATATTGAACCGATCTATAACTGGCCTAGTTCCTATTGACCCAGTCCAGGGTTTTTATATATATATATATATATATATATATATATATATATATATATATATATTCTTTAAGTTGAGCTTGTTGTTAGATAATTTTGTGCTCAAAGACACAGAACTTGTGTGTTTCATGTCGGGATTTGTACACATTTCACTTACTTGCCATGCACCTAAACCTTCCCCCCCCTTGTTGGGTGCTATTACTACTTTATGGATCTCATGACGTACCTCGTGCTATGGTTTGAGTTTTTGCTGATTCACTCACTGGCGGGACATGTCAGGTCATCCACATGCCAAGTATTTTACTGGATGATATGTATTCGTAATTTCTCTTTCTTTTCCACTCTTATCCTCCGAAATGATCTTTAAAAGATCCAAAGCCCAGAAATTACAAGAAGATCTGATCTCTTTAAGGAGACAACTGAAAGACCTTCTTAATACACAATCAGCCAAATCCTATCAATACGCTAAATATAGGTTTTATGCTCATGGAGACAAGGGCACTAAATTAATGTCCCAACTTTTGAAAAAAACCTCAAAATGCTACCTTTATCCAGGCGATCAAAACGCCAGAAGGACATAAGGTGACGAAGACAGCTGATATTGCTACAGCATTTCAGGCATTTTACGCTGCATTGTATGGTCTAGAGGAATCGAACATTGGTGTAGAACGGGACCTTAACTCCTCAATAGATGTTTTTTTTTAAAACCCCTAAAACTTACATGTCTTTCTCAAGATGATCGTTCAGGCTTACTTGCTCCAGTAGAAGAGGAAGAAGTAGCTAAAATAATAAAATCCATGCCCTTAGGTAAATGTCCAGGTCCAGATGGCTTTCCAGTAGGTTATTATAAAAAATTTCTGCCCACCCTACTTCCCCAGATAACAAAATGGTGTAGGTCTCTTATGTCAGGCTCAAATTTGCACCCACAAACCCTAGAAGCAACTATTACTATACTACCGAAGGAAGGGAAAGACCCTGAACAATGTAGCAGTTATAGACCAATATCGCTCTTAAATGTTGATGTCAAGATATGGGCTAAACTCCTAGCCTCCAGGTTAAGTCCGTTCCTCTCCAAATTAATCAACAGTGAACAGGCAGGTTTTGTAGCTGGGAGGGAGGGTAACCATAATTCAAGCAGAATACTTACTGCTATATATCATGCTAAAAAATTGAGTAAGCCTTTAGTCCTCCTAGGGGTAGATGCAGAAAAGGCCTTCAATAGGGTTAGCTGGGCCTTCATGCAAAAAACACTTCTAAGATTTGGAATCCCTCTTGCTTTTGTTAATGCCATTATGTCACTTTATAGACAACCCAGCGCAAATGTCATAGAGAGAACTGTATTTTATCATCGACTTTTCCTATTAAGAATGGGACGAGGCAGGGGTGCCCTCTTTCTCCCTCTCTTTATTTTAGTAATGGAAACACTCCTTCAAAACATTAGGCAAAACCCTTTGATACGAGGACTCCAATTCACAAGCCATGGTCATAATTATTACTGCTCTACAGCTGCTTTCGCAGATGACCTACTTATCTTCATTACTAACCCCTTAGAAGCCTTCCCACCATTATTGGAGCTATTTGAGCAGTTTGGAGCCTTATCCAATTTTAAAATAAACCACTCCAAGACAGAAGCACTTAATATATCTGCCCCAAACTCAGTTATTTCTAGGCTACGATTAACCACACCCTTTAAATGGCAAAACTCACATATTACCTACTTAGGGGTTAAATTATCCCCCAATCTGGATAAAATCTATATCTTAAACTTTCCTCCTTTACTCAGAGACATCCAGACCTACCTACAGTCACTCCATATCCCATATATATCATGGATGGGACGTAAGAATATACTCAGATCTTACATAATGCCTAAATTCCTCTACACACTGCTAATGTTACCCATTCACATTCCTAAATACTTTTTTAGACAAGTTAAACATGTCTTCACTTCTTTCAGTTGGAATAGGAAAAAAGCAAGACTAGCTTATGATAAGCTAGTGAGGAGGAAAGAACAAGGTGGGTTTGGATTACCTGATCCTCTAACATATTACAGAGCAATACATTTAAAACGATGACTACAATTGAATGCCAAGGCACGTAATATAGCATGCTCAGATCTAGAAATATTGACCATGTCTAGAGGGCAACTTGCGAGTTTATGTGGTTTGATTCCATCCTCTATTAATGACTGTCCTCTCCATCAAGGTACTGCCAAAGTGATCCGGGATTTGATGGAAAATACAAAATTATTCGGCCCCCTTGCATTAATACTTTGTTGCGCCACCTTTTGCTGCGATTACAGCTGCAAGTCGCTTGGGGTATGTCTCTATCAGTTTTGCACATCTAGAGACTGAAATTCTTGCCCATTCTTCCTTGCAAAACAGCTCGAGCTCTTTGAGGTTGGATGGAGAGCATTTGTGAACAGCAGTTTTCAGCTCTTTCCACATATTCTCAATTGGATTCAGGTCTGGACTTTGACTTGGCCATTCTAAGACCTGGATACGTTTATTTTTGAACCATTCCACTGTAGATTTTGCTTTATGTTTGGGATCATTGTCTTGGTGGAAGATAAATCTCCGTCCTAGTCTCAGGTCTTTTGCAGACTCCAACAGGTTTTCATCCAGAATGGTCCTGTATTTGGCTCCATCCATCTTCCCATCAATTTTAACCACCTTTCCTGTCCCTGCTGATGAAAAGCAGGCCCAAACCATGATGCTGCCACCACCATGTTTGACAGTGGGGATGGTGTGTTCAGGGTGATGAGCTGTGTTGCTTTTACGCCAAACATATCGTTTTGCATTGTTTCCAAAAAGTTTGATTTTGGTTTCATCTGACCAGAGCACCTTCTTCCACATGTTTGGTGTGTCTCCCAGGTGGCTTGTGGCAAACTGTAAACAAGACTTTTTATGGATATCTTTGGGAAATGGCTTTCTTCTTGCCACTCTTCCATAAAGGCCAGATTTGTGAAGCGTTCGACTGCTTGTTGTCCTATGGACAGACTCTCCCACCTCAGCTGTAGATCTCTGCAGTTCATCCAGAGTGATCATGGGCCTCTTGGCTGCATCTCTGATCAGTCTTCTCCTTGTTTGAGATGAAAGTTTAGAGGGACGGCTGGGTTTTGGTAGATTTGCAGTTGTCTGATACTCCTTCCATTTCAATATGATCGCTTGCACAGTGCTCCTTGGGATGTTTAAAGCTTGGGAAATCTTTTGGTATCCAAATCCGGTTTTAAACTTCTCCACAACAGTATCACGGACCTGCCTGGTGTGTTCCTTGGTCTTCATGATGCTCTCTGTGCTTTAAACAGAACCCTGAGACTATCACAGAGCAGGTGGATTTATACGGAGACTTGATTACACACAGGTGGATTCTATTTATCTTCATCAGTCATTTTGGACAACATTGGATCATTCAGAGATCCTCAATGAACTTCTGGAGTGCGTTTTCTGAACTGAAAGTAAATGGGCCGAATAATTTTGCACGCCCCACTTTTCAATTTTATTATTACAAAAAAAAGTTTAAATGACCCAATAAACTTCGTTCCACTTCACAATTGTGACCCAACTGTTGATTCTTCACCAAAAATTTAAAATGTCATATCTTTTTGTTTGAAGCCTGAAATGTGGCAAAAGGTTGAAAAGTTCCAGGGGGCCCAATACTTTCGCAAGGCACTGTATAACAAAGTATTGAGATGAACTTTTGTTATTGACCAAATACTTATTTTCGACCATAATTTGCAAATAAATTCTTTAAAAATCAGACAATGTGATTTTCTGGATTTGTTTTCTCATTTTGTCTGTCATAGTTGAGGTCTACCTATGATGTCAATTACAGGCCACTCCCATCTTTTTAAGTGGAAGAACTTGCACAATTGGTGGCTGACTAAATACTTTTTTCCCCACTGTATCCTGGGGGGGGGGGTGCCTAGAGCTAATGGTGTACGGAGCAGAAGGCTTACACAATATAGTTTCTGGTGCTGCAACTCCCCGAAACAGCTGATCGGTGGCAGTATCAGTTGTCCATCCCCACAATCTGACACTGATGACCTGTCCAAAGGAAAGGTCATGATTATCTGTAGCCAATGGGAGAGCCACTTTCAGTTTTAGATCCCTGATGGTGCATCACAGAGAATTGGTTAATTTTAGGATCCCTGTTGGTGCCCAAGGGGTGATTTCCAGCTCTCAAACCACCCAAACCCTCTACTCGTAACAAATATTTGCTCCTATTGAATTACTTTTCTCCACTTTTCTACTTTGTAGTCTTGTGCAGATGCAGACAACTGCCCAACCCCCCTGTGTGTGCATTAAAATACCTACTGTGGGCATCGGCATCACAGCATATAATGTGCATGAGCCAGGAGCTGTGGACTTTAGGACCAGTAAGAGGAGGACACGCATTGTCAAGAAGAGCAAGAGCAATGGGGAAGAGCTAGGAACTGTAACGAGTGGAGGGCATGGGCACTTTGAGCACTGGAAATGGCCTCCTGGGCACTCGGACCTCATTAACATATTAATTCAAACTTCTTTTTCTGGATAACGGAAACACCACAAATGTCAATAATTTGGCAATAATAATTTACACTACTATTTTTATATTGATGGCCTATCCTCAGGATTGGTCATCAATATCTGATCAGTGGGGTCCAACACCTTGCAACCCTGCCAATCAGCTGTTCTGCAGTAACTCCACTGCCAGAACATGGCCCCACAACTATACAGCTATATCCATTGTATAGTGGACAGAGCATTAAATTCAATGGGAGAAGCACCGCAATAACCAGGTTCGGGGTGTCAGACACCTGTTGATTAAATATTAACATAAATGTACAAGAAAACCCCTTTAAGAGCCAAAAAAATATTGTCTAATATGAACTGACAGTATGTTTAAAACCACTGTATTTTTTTTTATAGCCTACTGATGCATTTAAGAAGAGATGGTTCACCCTAGATCACAGGAGATTAATGTACTTCAAAGACCCTCTGGTAAATGTTTATATACAGAGATTCAAATATAATATTTGTGTAAAAATTGACTTCTATATGTTACATAAAATTAGCTCACAAAAAATACATTGCTGACTAATGCGGTATTGTCACTGACAAGTGCACGCCTGTGCCTACTGGAGGGGAAGACAGCTGGATTGATAGCAGAAATGCTGAGGAACACTTTAGGATTGTAGTTCTGATAATGCCAGGGAATGCTTGTGATATAGTTATTTGACTTTCAATAGGGGACAGGCAAGCCTAGGACAGCTATGCTGGAAGGACATGTTTTACCGTGTCCTAACAGGGGCAGACTGGGTACTAAAAGTGGCCCTGGAAAAAAAACTAAAAGTGGCCCCTTTTTGTAGTCGGGTCCAAATTGATGGAAGACCAGCTTTAACTATATTGAGCCACATTATACCACCCCAACAGAGCCAAATACCACAGTCCATGACCAAATATCAGTAGCACAAAATACATCCCCAAAAACTTACACTGGCTGGCCCTGAGGAGGGTTCAGCTGACACCCTGGGCATCAGCCCACCAGGGAATTTCAATGTAAGGTCTAATCTGCCCGTGTCCTAATATTAAAGAGGTTGTCCAGGCTTTTTCTACTGATGACCTGTCCTCAGGATAGTTCACCAATATCAGATCGGTGGGGGACTGACATCTGGCACCCCCACCAATCAGCTGTTTGAGGAGATGGCACGTGCAGTGTGCACATGTCGTCTCCCTTCTCTCTTCCTGTCCGCTGCTGCTCTTCCATAGACATACAGCAGCAAAGCAGGAAGAGAGAAGGAAGAGGACATTTGTGCACTGAGAGTGCCATCTCCTCAAACAACTGATCGGCAGGGGTATTGACCCCCGCCAATCTGATATTGACTATCCTGAGGACAGGTCATCAATATGAAAAGCCTGGAGAACATCTTTAACTTAGAGATAACAGGTTTCAATTCCAAATTTTTGTCAGTTAAATACAGACCTTGAAGCAAACACATTTCAAACTTTCAGTACTTACTCCGAGGAAGAAAAACTATTCATATTTAGTATAGCTATAATTGTATTATTTAAGCTGAAAAATGAGCGCCACAAAATTTACAATGTAAAAACTCAGTGGCAGTATTGCTGCTTTTCCCATTCAAAATTGTACCTTTAAAAATTACAACTTGTCCCACAAAAAAACAAGCTCTTATAAGGCTACATTGACAGAAAAATAAGTTATAGCTTGTGGAAGGTGACAATGAAAAAAAAGAAAAAAAAAACCCTTGGTTATTATGGCCCAAAACAGGCTCGTCAATAAGGGGTTATCCAGTAAGGGGCAGATCCAATAAGAGGATGATACTACTCAACCTTATTGACTTTGTGACCTCACGATCCCCAATAACAAGGTTTTGTCCATTTTTATTTCAGGATGCTTTTGCTAAAGGTGAGGTGTTTTTGGGGAGTAGTGAAAATGGCTATCAAGTGAATGCTGAGATTATCCCAAGCTCATACAGCAATATATGGAATTATGGCATATCTATTAACACTCCTGACCGTACTTACCTATTTACCTGTGAGAGCGAACAAGAACGGGAAAATTGGCTCATTGTGTTCAAGAAGGTTATCAGTAGACCCATGACGGTGCGAGAATATGCAGGTAAAACGTCTCTCCTTTCTTTTAATCCCTTTTATGCAGGCATTTGCCAGTAAATCAGGTTCAGCCGACATACATCTAATCTAATGTGTATGGCCTGCTTAAAAGTTTGTCCAGGATTTTTAGTTTTGCAGTTTCCCCCCACCTAGGGGGCCTGTGAAGAGATCTATACTCATCTGTTCAGGCTGTGTAGCTCCCAGGCTGTCTTCGCCAGACTTCCTGTCAATGTTCGCATGGACATGGTCATGTCTACCATTGCAGCCAATGACTGGCCCCAGCAGTGACATTTCCCCAAGCGCCATGTGATCCATTAGGTCTCTGACACCGCTGAGGCCAGACATTGATTGCAGCAGCGTATGTGGCCCCTTCTGTGCAGAAGACAGCAATGGAGCTGTAACAGAGTGGTGGGAAGTTAAGAAGTATAGATCTCATCACAGGTCCTGCTGTGTGGGGTGGGTTCATAAAAATTCTAGATGACCACTTAACTTACTAAAATTTAAATGGGCTAAAATGTATCTTGCTACTAACAAAGTCACAAATCATGTATGTTAAGATTACTGCTAGAGTTGATCGAACGTGCTCGTAACGAGCACTGTAGTGACTATTAGAGACTATTATACATGTAATAGCAAAGATTGATATTTACTGCAACTGCTAAAAGTGACATTTCTGCAAAAGCCATCTCCAAAGTTTTACTAACCTGTTCCCCAGAAGTCCATGAGGCCCATTGTCATGGTCTGGGTAGATCTATAGGGTTATTTATTGTATAAATTCACATTTTTTGTTGGAAGCTCAGTTTGGAACCTGCATTTGCAAGTATGTCAAAGTTGACAGCAAAAATAGCAGAGCATGCAGAACTACTCTAGGTATCAAAAGAATGTTGATGGACCCAAGTCAATAGTGTCTCCCATGAGCCATTGGAATCTGTTATATGTTGAATCTGGCTCAATAGTTTAATGGTCAGACAATTCTACCATTTGGTTTTTATTGCTGTGTCACTTTTTCTGCTATTATGGCTGGATCCAGAGAGCAGCAACTATAGAAGCCATATTTAGGAGCTACGGAGGTCTAGGTTTACGAGCCCTAAAGTTGCAAATCTTCTGCAATGAAATTGCACATGGAAAATCCACAGCATTTACAGTAACAGCAAAAAGTATGACATTTAAAAAAATATCTTCTATGAGTCGAGGAAAGTTTCTGCAATGAAATCGGCACATAACTTGGCATGCAGTTAGGATTTTTAAATCATAGCAATTAACGTATACTGCGTATTTCAGATGTGGATTTCACCCTTTGCAATGCAAAAAGTGAAATCTGCCATGAATCTGCAGTGTTTACACACTGAAATCTGCACGCACAGATTTTGCTGCTGTGGATTTCACCCATATAGGTTTCATATGCTGACAGAGCTTATTATGCAGCCTGCAGTACTGTGAAAAAGTATTTGCCCCTTATACGATTCTTCTATTTTTGCTAATTTGTCACATTTAAGTGTTTTAGATAATTCAGCTTGTTTTCATATACAATGTAAGCAAAAACAATACAGCTTTTAAATGGCCATTCCATTTACTGAAGATACAGATTTATTCAAAACCTATATAACCCAACTACGCTTGAGCTTTAGGTCACAAATTAATGGGCAAACATTCTTTTTCAGGATTTTCTGATAGAATTCATGGCCCCATTATGACAATTTGATCAGCTCCAGTTCATCAGAGTGGGTTGCAGTGATCACCAATATTACATTGAAAACTATAACAATACTTGACTGGTGATTCTGGAGGGATAAGTACTGAAATTTGGTACCAGAGTGTTATAAAACACATTGGGGTTATGTATTAAGACTAGCATTTCATACACTTAATAGTCATAAAGGGAAAGTGTCATCAGAAAATGACATTGTTATGTTTAACATATGTTTAAAGAATTTAAAAACCATAAAATCCTGCAGTTTTCCCACTGGCCACTAAGCCTTATAATAGGTGCCTTTAGTAAGTGCATACACAATACTAGTAGCCATCACAGAGAACAAAGCTTTTGCCATTTCACTTGGGACACGTGCTGACATTACAACGTCCCTGTGGGTGGATTATTTCATCTATGTACTTAAGAGTCTTACCTGTATCTTTTGGATCAGCACTTCATGAGGGGAATGTATCATCTTTGTACACAAGTTTTTCTGGAGAATAAAAGTCACATTTTTCTTGCCACAAATTTTGACATTTTGCCCTTCTCCACCTCCCTCCACACTTACAGGAAGTGGGCAGCAGGAGGAGAACTTGGACCTTGGGGGGCTGACTCGTGTAACAATGTGCTCCAGAAAATTGGTGCACATTTGACTAGAAAACTATGCCAGATCCCTTGCTGGAGTAGATTTATTTTCTAGCACAAGGAACTCTGGACGATGCACCAGAATTGTTACTTCTAACGGGCTATTAAAGGAAATGTGTCACCAAATTTTTTTTTCTGACAGTGAAAACCAGATAGTAACAATAAACATGATTATGGGAATGGCCATCTTGACTGACCTGTTCTTAACAGCATTTATTTATTGATATAGGATTAACAAAATTAGTTTACGACAGACTGATGGTCCATAGACATAATGATAAGGAGGGGACCTCCTTGACTTCTATGGGAGAGTTTTCTGTGCAGAGGTCATTGTACAATGAAAGAATAGATAAGCTGTGACAATCGTCTGTTGTGAATGGTGGATCCTGCCTTATAAGGCTACTTTCACACTAGTGTTTTTAATTTCCGGTATTGAGTTCCATCATAGGGGCTCAATACCGGAAAAAAACGCTTGAGTTTTGTCCCCATTCATTGTCAATAGGGACAAAACTGAACTGAAGATAACGGAATGCTCCTGAAAGCATTCCGTTCCGTCTTCAGACCGGAGAACAAACCGCAGCATGCTGTGGTTTTCTCTCCGGTCCAGGCATCTGCACCAAGACGGATCCGGAATGACCCCCAATGCAAGTCAATGGGGACGGATCCGTTTGGTGTGACACACCAGTAATCCGGATCTGTCCTCCATTGACTTGCAATGGGGGTTCATTCCGGATCCGGCTACACATATACAGAGATACATACAGTGGAGGAAATAAGTATTTGATCCCCCCACTGACTTTAAAAGTTTTAATACTAAAAAATAAATGAAACGTCTCATAATTTTATGCCAGCTTTATTTTAACAGTGCCACATAGAATATAAAAAAAAAACCCGGAGAAAATTACATGAAATGAGAAATAAAAAGTAATTTTCATTTCTTTGAGGGAAATAAGTATTTGATCCCCTAGGAAAACATCATTTAATACTTGGTGGCAAAACCCTTGTTGGCAAGCACAGCAGTCAGACGTTTCTTATAGTTTTTTTTATAAGGTTTGCACACACTTCAGGAGTACTTTTGGCCCACTCCTCTCTGCAAATCATCTCCATATCCTTAAGGTTTTTAGGCATGCATTTGGAAAGGCGAAGCTTCAGCTCTCTCCATAGATTTTCGATGGGATTGAGGTCAGGAGACTGGCTAGACCATTCCATGACCTTGATATGCTTCTTATGGAGCCACTCCTTTGTTTCCTTGGCAGTATGTTTTGGGTCGTTGTCGTGCTGAAAGACCCATCCACGACCCATTTTCAGTGCCCTGGCGGAGGCAAGGAGGTTGTCACCCAGGATTTTGCGATACATGGCCCCGTTCATCTTCCCGTCAATGCGGTGAAGTTGGCCTGTGCCCTTAGAAGAAAAACACCCCCAAAACATAATACTTCCACCACCATGCTTGACAGTGGGGATGGTATTCTTAGGGTCATATTCTGTATTTTTCTTCCTCCAAACACGTTGAGTTGAGGCTAAAGAGCTCAATTTTGGTCTCATCTGACCACAGAACCTTCTCCCAGTCTCTCTCGGAGTCATTAATATGTTCATTGGCAAACTTGAGGCGGGCCTGGACGTGAGCCTTCTTGAGCAGAGGAACCTTGCGTGCACTGCAGGATTTTAAACCATTACGTCTCAGTGTATTACCAATGTTTTTTTTGGAGACTGTGGTCCCAGCTGCCTTGAGATCATTACTCAGCTCCTCCCGTGTAGTTCTTGGCTGTAGTTCAGGAGGCGCGTGAAGACGTGCTGTCGGCGTCCCTGGCTGGAGTATGTAAGTATGTATGTGTTTTTGTGTATGTGTGTGTGTATGTATGTTGTCTGTGTCAACATGTGTGGGGCCGGAGCGCTGCTCCGGCTCCACACATGTATCAGCGGCAGTACGGATCCGTCGGCACCCTTTAGGTGCCGGATCCGTGCTGCTGCTAGTGTGAAAGAGGCCTAAGTCATCCTGTCTGTAATAATATGAACTCTGTTTATAGCAGTAAAGTGATCTGTATAGAACAAGAAGTGGTGCCTATTATTAGGCTTAGTGGCGAAAACTGCAGGATTTTATTGTTTTTATTTAAATATAGATATTGACATCACCAAAAATTATTTAAAAACATAAAAACAATAGGTCATTTTCTGATGACACATTCCCTATAAGAACATTAGGTGTATGAAATGCTAGGCCTAATACATACCCCCAATGTGTTCTGTAACATACTCATAAGCTCCAGTACCAAATTTCAGTACTCATCCCTCCAGAATCATCAGTCACAGGGGCGTAGCTATCGGGGAAGCCACTGCTTCGGGCCCGAGGGCAGAAGGGGCCCGTGAGCAGTAGCAGGGCCACAGTATCAGACTGGAACGTCAACATCATGCAGAGGCCAGCTGCCACTGTCCTCCTTTACAAGCTCCTGTGCTACAGAGCTTCAGACACCCCCCCCTCTTCACTTCCTTCAGCAGAGCAGGAGTAATGAGTAGACACCCCCCCAATTGTCTTATTATTCCAGGTTAGGGCTCATATCTTTATAGTATATAGATTCCAGTGCCCTGTATTTCCCAATAGATAAATGATCCATTGGTAACCCAGTCCTCACCCCTGACCACCAGGACCAGGCTGTGCACTGTCAGTACATGGCGGCCTCCCCTCTCTGCTCCGCTGTGTACTAGTGCTTATTCTGGCACTAAGGCTGGGTCCACATTACATTTTTACCATCTGTTTAATGTATACAAAAATGTATGCATTAACAGATGCCCCAGACTGATCTATATAGTGGCGTCCGTTCACCATACAGTTCCATTGTAAAAAAAAAAACAAAAAAAAAACATATACGTTAATGTATGCCTTTTTTTTACTGGACTCTGCAGCATACAAAAACGTGGTGTGCTACATATTTGTATATGATACCTTTTTTTAATCAATGTATACTTCAAACAGATGGGAAAAACGTGATGTGAACCCACTGTTACATATGCACAAATGCGATGCCAGGAGACCCCTTACAAAAATTTGCTGTGGGGCCCAGTCAGCTGTAGCTACGCCACTGATCAGTCAAGTATTGTTAGAGTTTTCAATGTTTTTAATATTGGGTGGCAGTGATCATACACATCATGTCATGGTTACTGTGTAACAGGAAATTCCAGATAAAAACACACCAGGATGTTTTATTCTTTTTAGTTGAATAGCAATAAGTAGATGTGTTAATGAAGTATTACTGGCATTACACATTTAGGCTACTTTCACACTAGCGGCAGTCCAGATCCGGCAGGTGAAGGGTGCCGCCGGATCCGGACTGCCGCAGGGACATGTGTGGGGCCGGAACCGCGTTCCAGCCCTACACATATCACACAGTACCATATACATACACACACATACATACTTACATACTCCAGGCAGGCAGGCCGCACGTCTTCACGCCCAGGAGGCGCGCAGCTATGACGATTCCCCACAGCGCCCTCTGCTGGGCGATGTAGGGAATCGTCATAGCTGCGCGCCTCCTTGGCGTGAAGACGTGCGGCCTGCCTGCCTGGAGTATGTAAGTATGTATGTATTTGTGTGTATGTCTGTATGTATGTATGTCTGTCTGTATGTGTAGGTGACGGATCCGTCCTGAACTCCATTGTCAATGGAGGGCAGATCCGTTTACCATTGTGGTCACACCAGACGGATCCGCCCCCATTGACTTGCATTGGGGGTCATTCCGGATCCGTCTTGGTGCGGATGCCTGGACCGGAGAGAAAACCGCAGCATGTTGCGGATTGTTCTCCGGTCTGAAGACGGAACGGAATGCTTTCAGGAGCATGCCGTTGTCTTCAGTTCAGTTTTGTCCCCATTGACAATGAATGGGGACAAAACGGAAGCGTTTTTTCCAGTATTGAGCCTCTATGACGGAACTCAATACCGGAATTTAAAAACGCTAGTGTGAAAGTAGCCTTAAACGGGTTGTCCCACAAAAAATATTATACATTTTCAAACCAACACCTAGATCTGAATACTTTTTGGAAGTAAAAATGTAGTCTAGCCAACGAGTTATTCAGAAAAAAATATATCTCACCTGCCAATTGCTCTTTTCTTTATTCTCTGTCCACCTCATTGAGGTAGATGCACTTCTCTTAGAAGCTGTGATAATTACAGGGAGAGAGCTGCAAGAAAGGACTTGCCCGTGAGGTGCCAGCCTGAAATAACTCTAGCAGATTAATTGAAGCAATGAATGAGGAGAGCTCTGGGTCCATCTGAAGTCCATGGCTAGTTCTTTGATAGAAAAAGATTGTACTATAAGATGTCTGATGGATACACCCATCCCAATGGAGGATGCTTCAGTAGCTATTGGCACTCTCCCACTAAGGAAAACCCTGGGGTTGGATGGTATAACTGGAGATGGTATAGACAATTCCGAAATGGTTGCCCCTAAACTGTGAGAAATGTACAATACTGCAGTGTCTTAGGGCTCCCTAGTGGACATACTAAGAGAGGCCCTGGTAGTAGTTCTGCTTAAGCCAGGGAAGGACCCTCTGATGCCTGATTCCTATTTCACTCTTTAACTCTGATATTAAAGTACTAGCAAAAATACTTGCCATGAAGCTATACAAACTAATACTGTCCCTAATTTGACCTGACCAAACTGGTTTCATGCTAGGGTCAGTCAATCGATATTATAAAACTTAACGGCTGTGGAGAGCTCTGGATAGCTGCAAAGCCTTTGATTCCACTGAGTGGCCTTATCTCTGGAATCTACTGCCAAGACTTAATATTGGTCCTCAATTCTGTAAGTAGGGTTAAATTACTTTATGACTCTCCCAGGTCACGTATTAGAACAAATCTAGATGTATCAGGTCCCTTCCCTTAACAAGGGGTAAACATCACAGTTTCCCGTCCTCATTGTTCGCCCTGACTATTGAGCCCCTTGCGGCTGCTATCAGTAGTTCCCCATCTATCAAAGGCATGACTCGTGGACCACTGGTTGAAAAAGTATCCATGTACATGGATGATACACTAGTATATCTGGTGGACGAGGGTCCTTCCCTGGAGGAACTCTTACATATCTTGGAGACGTTTCGGTCTTTTTCTGGCCTCAGCGTGAATTGGAACAAATCTGCTTTTCTTGTGATTGGGTGTCTTAAATTTATTGTTATTTTATTTATTTAAAAAAAAGCAGGAGAGACAGTGCAGCAGGTTCGGAAATTTAGTATGGTAAAATGGTCTTACGCTCGTGTCAGATCCAGTGGACTACCCACCATTGTTTCAGAGATTCTTTGTTCTCATAGTCTGAGTTGAGCAAAAATGCGGATCCGCAATACCAGGGATGTCGACCGGTGTGTGTTCTGCAAATTGTGGAACACACAGCCCGGCACCCCGTTCTAAATGCCTATTCTTGTCCGCTATAGAAATGCCTAATGTTGTCCGTGGCTGCGGACAAGAATAGGGCATGCTCTATTTTTTTGCGGAACGGAAGTGTGGATGCGGACAGCACACTGTGTGCTGTCTGCATCTTTTGCATCCCCATTGAAAATTAATGGGTCCGCACGGAACCATTCATACAGATGTGTGAATGGACCCTAACTCACACAGTCACTGGTACCTGTTAGAGAATACAACTTTTTATGGGAGTGCTTCTTTAAACATATATAACAGATCTTCAAGGCTAATGTCACTGAAGAAATATTCAAACTAAAATACCACGTCAGCCCAACTACATAATACATAAATGTGACACACACTATGTCAGCCGCACCACCCAATCTCTTCACAGATGGCTAAACAATTATAGATCAAGCCTTAACAAAGGATCTCTTCCTTTGCAGTGATGCTTACCTTCAAATTCTTACCTTCAAAATCCTTCAGCCATCGGCACCGCGTTTGGGCACAGTTTAGCCCACGTCTGGCATCCTTCTGGGGAAACCCAATAGATCAGCTATTAAAGGCAGGGTTGAGACAAAGTACAGTTTACCTCAAAGTATGCAACCTCTGGATGCAACCGGAGCGCCACCATCCATGTATTCTATTTTTACATGTCACTTTATACTGTATGTTGTAACCATACTATCTCCAGGTACTTCGGTCTACTTGTTCTTCAGTGAACTGATTCTGTTTTTTTTTTTTTTCTCTTTTCTTCTAGTTGAAGCTCAGTTTAAACACCGTTCCTAACACATCACTGCCTGAAATCACAAGAGACTGCTCAACATTCCAGCCATTCATACACTGGACTACTTTATTATCCACGCGTGGTGTTTCAGCACGTTGTTATATACGAATATGTCTGTTTTATTGTATAGTAAATAATCCTTTAACTCTGTGCCAGGCAAGTGTTTGCACTGCCTATTAAACCATGTCAAAAAACGTAACCCGTGCAGTCTCTGTCTATTGCATTAACATTGCCACAGGTTATTTTAAAATTCATACAATATTTTGTGTAGAAATAAAGTAAACATGGATCCTCAGAACTGGTCTCCTTAGAAAGGGCCCTGAGATGAAATCATGAAAGGGTGGAGAGCAGGGAGGCAACAGAAGACCACGTAAATCACACTGGTAGTTCACTCCAGGCACCTCTATGAGAAGGAAGCTTTTGGCTTTATGCTCACACTGTCTATGGACATATCAAGAATGTAAAGGGAGAGACCAGAAATGAACAGTTAGGGGACTAACATCCGAGAATACATTCTGGTAAAGATCATTCTTTCTGTTGGACTTTATAAGTAGAACTGATCCTCATCGACCCTTACAGGGATACTGGCTTATGGACCAACTTTATTTTAATTGTGAAGAATACAAACAATCTTGAGACAAGATCTTATCCTGTCCTAAACCGATTCACGTGTTGAACCCAGCCCTTAATGGGAGAATGGACATACAGGACAAAGCCAACGTGTCTATGGAATCTCCAGGTTCTGCTGAAGAGGTCTTGGTTACATCTACTTTGAGTGCGGTACTTGCTATTATGTTTCTCCTGGGTATGGCTGGAAACCTATATGTATTGGTGATTACTATGTTATCACACACACCGGTAGGCTCCATGTGTGTCCACGTGGTGAACCTTGCTTTGGCGGATCTTTTGTACCTATCCACCATTCCTTTTGTTGTGAGCACATACTTGGCCAGAGACTGGTACTTTGGGGATATTGGTTGCAGACTTCTTCTAAGTATGGACTTGTTCACCATGCATGCCAGCATCTATACTCTTACTGCAATGAGTTTAGAGAGATACCAAGTGATAGTACAACCTCTAAAGGCTCGCATTTCACGGTGCTATCGAAAATTAACAAGCTTGACAATCTGGCTTATATCTCTTCTCCTTACCTTGCCCATGATGTGCATGATGCGATTACAGGACAGCCAGTATGGGTCAGGCAAGAAAATCTGCTTTCCTACATGGACACCTGAGTCATTCCGACACTACCTGACAGTCCTTTTCTTTACAAGTATTCTGGGACCTGGTCTGATCATAGTATATCTCTATAGCTGTCTTGCAAGGGCATACTGGATGTCTGGACAAGAGCTTCGACAGTCAAGAAGGAAACTAAATCAATGTGTTATGTTCCGAATATTTGTAATAATCATTGTATATTGGGCCTGTTTTGTTCCTTTCTGGACTTGGCAGCTGGCAAAATCATATCAATATGAGTTATTAGGACTGGCAACATCTGCTCAGATTTACTTGAACTTTGGAGTTACCTGCTTAACCTATGCCAATAGTTGTGTGAATCCCCTTCTGTATACGTTGTTGACTCGTAACTACAGGGAGCATGTAACCAAACGGATGCGTGAGACCAATACTGATGTGCAGAGAAGGACCCTGGGGAGATAAATCCTACAGATACTTTGAAGGGTTTTAGTTTAACAATAGTATGGAACATATCATTGATAGCGCTTATGTTTTGGGTAATGTAAATTGTGATACCAAATGTGGACACCTGGACTCTTGTTTTGTATGGCCATTGAACTGCTGTCCAGCCATAGAGGTAGTATCTCTGGTTTCAGGGGTTTAGGCAGAATTTCACAGATCTTTCTGAAATACTTGCAGATAACTTACTATTGGTCAGCAGAGAAACTATGTACTTCGCAGCAGATTGTAATGTGGAATATGCTGGCAGAGGTGAATGCAGTGTATGTAGTTAACTCCTTGCTCTGCAGCTTTCAGAACAGAGATTAAAGGGGTATTCTCATCTTAGACAATGGGGGCATATCGCTAGGCTATGCCCCCATTGTCTTATAGGTGCGGGTCCCACCTCTGGGACCCGTACCTATATCCAGAACGGAGCGGGGAGCGCTGCGCCTGGAGGACCCCGGGGGTCCGGCCACCACCAGGCGCAGCTCCCCGCTGCGCTCATAGAAATGAATGGGAGCGCAGCGCGCCCACCGCTCCCATTCATTTCTATGGAGCCGACGGAAGTAGCCGAGCCAGCGCTCGGCTATTTTCGGTGGCCCCATAGAAATGAATGGAGGGCGGCTGCGCATGCGCAGTGCGCCCTTATTCAGTTTGGGGGCTCCGTTCTGGATATAGGTGCGGTTCCCCATTGTCTAAAATGAGAATAATCCTTTAAGAGAACAAGGAGATGTCACTGCTGTTGTCAGAAGCATACAGAAGTAATATGTATGAAGACCGAAGTGACTATAACATTAAAAAACTTGCTATCATTAAATGTTTCTGCATGTCTCTTACTAACCTTAATATTTTGGTGTATCACTGAAGTAAGGCTCAGTTTATTCATGTTATAACCCTAGGTTTACCATACACCCTGGAAAACCAGCAGTTGTAAGACTGGCCACAGCCCCTTAATTTGCCCTGGTTATTGTGACCATAATATGGGCAAGCCTCATTTGCTGAATGGGGTTATCTTCAAAACACTACCCCTTTTACATGCCATGCACCTGTGTCAGAGGGACTGGGTCATTACAGCTTTCCAACCTAATGGAAAAACCACATGCACTCTGCCACTCGGTTCTGGCTTCTGCACCCTCTTCACTGGACTTACCATCCCAGTTTGTCAACTTCCACATGAACAGGATCACATGTGCCACTGCAACCAGTGACTGGCCTCAACGGTAACATTTCTCCAAGGGGCACATCACTACTGGGTTATTTTACACTGCTGAGACAAGTCATTGGTTGCATTGATGCAAGTGACCCGTCTCTGCAGAAATTGCCAGAAACTGGAGGTCTGGCAAAGACAGCCCAGGAACCCTAACAGAGCAGCGAGAAGCAGACAAGTATATTTCTAAAATGAACAAAAACTAGTCAATCCTTGTCTTCTTTTGACTGGTGGATAGCCCATTATCTTACTACATTCTCCAATATAACCCAAGATGGGAAAATCAAGTTCTTAGAAGAGTTACAAATCGAACTTAGAATCCCAAATAAAATGGCTTGGGCTTTTCTGTTGAGGCCCTCACCTTCCACAATTTTGTATCTATGTTTTTACATTTTGTCTGACTAACCTATGACCAAACCATGAC
The DNA here is from genome assembly GCA_900303285.1 of Rhinella marina. Lineage (NCBI taxonomy): Eukaryota > Metazoa > Chordata > Amphibia > Anura > Bufonidae > Rhinella > Rhinella marina. Next base: position 147,769 of record ONZH01028124.1, on the reverse strand, counting down.
AGTTCTCACAGTGAATGATAAAAATTTGTCCCTAACAGACTTTTTAGGGGTGCAAGGCAAGGTTGCCCGCTCTCTCCCTTATTATTCAATATTTCCATAAACTCCCTGTTTAGATACCTGGTAGATATCCCAATTTATAAATATGCAAATTAATTTGCATGCAGCGTGTTATAGAGCAGGAAGAGATGAGCAGAATGATTTATGCAGTAGTTTTGTGGGAAAAGATTCAGTATAACTGAGTGAATTTAGCTGTCTCTGTATACGCAGTCATAGAGGGAAGGCAGTCAATCACTGATAGGACCACCTCCTTGACTTCAAAGCCCTGAATGAGCAAGGATATAAATGGAAAAAAATTACACGTTTTACTTAATCATTTCCCATAAATCTATATATCGCTCTGTTCAGCTCCTCCTGCTCTATAACACACTGCACAGACACCATGTTCAACGTGACATGTTCCACTTAAAGGGTTATTCTCATCTTGCTATTTCAGCATTACCAGCAGCCAGCTCTGCAGCTCACTTCCTGGTTTCCTGCTTCTAAGGCTGGGCGGGCTTAGGCAGTTTGAGTGAAGGCCTGCCACGCCTCCTTATGACATCACACTGAGAGCTCAGTCCTTGTGCTCGTGCATGTGAATAGTATGAGTCATCAATCTGCCAGCCTGCTGTGTATGGAAAACCCAATTCCCTCCTACTGGAGATTTGAAACACAGAGAGAAGTGGTAAGTAATCAAAGTAGACAGTAAAGGTCCTTTTACACGGGCCGATTATCGGCCGAAAAATCGTTCCTAGGAACGCTAGTGCCGATAATCGGCCCGTGTAAAAGTGGCCCTAATCAGCCGACGAACGAGCAAAACGCTCGTTCGTCGGCTGATTGGATCTTTTGTAGAAACCAAAAGATCCAATCTGTCGGGCGCACATCGCCCTGTGTAAACAGGCGATGTGCGCCTGACAGTATGGAGCTTCCCGGCCGCACGAGCGATACAGCGATCACTCGTGCGGCCCGGCGCTCGATTCGTCGGGCCGTGTAAAGGCTCCCTGCCCGAGCGCCGATATCGCTGATCAGCGCTCGGGCAGGGAGAATAATCGGCCCGTCTAAAAGGGCCTTTAGATATTGCTGTTCTGTCTTATCTCTTACTAAACAAATGTGAACTATAAAAAATAATAATAATAATAATAATTAAATTTTTGAAAAAAAAAATGGCGTGGGGTCCCCCCCTTTTTTCCTTCACCAGCCAGATACAACCAGCAGCTTCAGCCTGGCACTACCAGGGTGGGAAGGGACACGGTTATTGGCCCTTCCCAGCCTAATTGTACCAGCCTGCAGCCGCCCCAGAGCCAGACCCTCAATTTAGAAGGTCTGGTCCTGCGGGTACCCGACTCTTCCCGGCACCCCTGGTGGCAGTGGGTGCCGAGGTAATAGATGTTGGGGTTAGTGCTGGCCTGCCATACCGGCAAGCACTAAGCCCAGTATTAGTAATCAGGGCTGTCTGTAGATAGCCATAATTACTAAAACTGTAGTATTGTAAAAAAAAATACACAAACACAAGTATAAAACATTTTATTGAAATAAACACTCCCCCGGACCCCTGTTTGACCATTTTATTAAAAAAAAAAAAAAAAAAAGCTGGTCCGACGTAGTCCACCGAATCCGACGTAGTCCTCTGCAGTCACGACCCTGAAAAATAGAAAACAAACACACAAACACAGACCACTTACCTCTTCCTGCACTGGGATAATACACACAACGATGTCACTGTACAGGGATAATAAACACAGCGATGTCACTGTACAGGGATAATAAACACAGTGATGTCACAGTACAGGGATAATAAACACAGTGATGTCACAGTACAGGGATAATAAACACAGTGATGTCACTGTACAGGGATAATAAACACTGCGATGTCACAGTCCAGGGATAATAAACACAGTGATGTCACAGTACACCTGTGCAAACAAGGCCTGGGGGACCAAGATAAGGCTAGGGGCTACACTGAAAAGGGCCAGTGGCGCACAGATAAGGGGTAAGGGGCAGGGTCACAAGCAAGGTCCTTGGGGGGAACAGTTTTTGCTCTAAAAATGTCCATATTTTTTAGGTTCTTATTTATTTTGACGAGGTATCGTATCAGTATCGAGTATCGTGATACTTTTGTACGTATCGGTATCGAACTCAAAATTCTGGTATCGTGACAACCCTATTTACAATCTCATCCCTGGTTTTCCTGCTATACATATTCTCCTCCCCAGTGTTACTCTACATTACATTGTATTCCTCAGTGTCCATCTATTTCAAGATGTCCTCCATTCCCCCTCATTCCACAGCATGCTGTCCACCACCCCGCCCAGTGTCCCTTCACACCACAATCGTCTTCCTCCATTGTCACTCTTTTTAAAAAATAAATAAATTAGTGCGTCTACAAATAAATAATGTGCTCCACAGTGTCTCAGCATTGTATATTCCACCACCCCCACCTCCAGACACTCCATTTCATTGTGTCCTCTATTCAATATCCTCAAACCTCCTTCCACAGCATACTGTCCACCAGTGGAAGTTATTAAAAAAAAAATTACTAAAATAAATACCAGGGCCCCTAGAAAAACAATATGTGCTCCTCTATGTCTCTGCATTATATAATGCCTTCCTCCAGATTCATGTCCACAGGGTTATATATCACCAATATATCATGTCCACAGGGTTATATATCACCAATATATCATGTCCCCACGATTATATCACACCAATATAATCATGTCCCCAGGGTTATATATCACCAATATAATCATGTCCCCAGGGTTATATATCGCCAATATATTCAAAACATAGCCACTTTCATAGTTATATATTTCCTTAGAATATAAAATTTCAAATAAATAATCACCTTTAGCATTCAACAAATCATTGGTGGGTATAGTGGAAATTTTTTTATAATGTATATAGCTATAGCTATATAATTATCTTAGATCTAATTTATAATTTTTGATGTGGAAATCGTTGGTGTATATAGTGGAGCAGTTTTTTTTTTTTTAATACTTACCTGTGGAAGATGCGGCTCTCACTGGATGCTGGCTTCTCCCTCGTCTCCTCCGCGATGTCTGCGCTTGCATAAAAGCTCTGTATGCGAGCGCAGGGAGAAATTAGCTACTGCGCATGCGCGGCGGGGGGAAAAATAAACCTCTACTGCGCATGCACGGCCCGCTGCCTTATCTGAGCAGTGGTGGCCGTAACCCAGGGAGCTCAAAGGTAAACAAGGGGTCAGTGGGGGAGGATTTTCTATAACAAGGACTAAATACTCATAAAGAAGACTATTTAGAAAGATTAATAAAATCAGCAAAGGAGATGAACAAAATGCATTTAATGAAATGAGAATACCCCTTTAATGTAGAAAAATATGAGGCTTTCCTCCTCAAAGTTCCACTGTCCACACAAACCATCTTGGTCATATAATATCCTCATACACTGGTGTCCCCATGTGATAAAACACCACAGCATTTATTGTAGGTGTCTTATTATGCCTCACAACTTTATGACATGAATATTCATCCTTAAAGGGGTATTCCCATCTTGGACAATGGGGGCATATCGCTAGGATATGCCCCCATTGTCCTATAGGTGCGGGTCCCACTGCTGGGACCCGCACCTATATTGAGAACGGGGCCCCGAAAGTGAAGGAGGGCGCACCGCGCATGCGCGGCCGCCCTCCATTCATTTGTATGGGGCCACCGAAAATAGCCGAGAGCTGGCTCGGCTATTTCCGTTGGCTCCATAGAAATTAATGGGAGCGCACCGCGCATGCGCGGCCCAGCTCCCATTCATTTGTAAAGAGCCGACGGAAATAGCCGAGTCAGCGCTCGGCTATTTTCGGCGGCCCCATATAAATAAATGAATGAAATGAAATTCGGGGCCCCGTTCTCGATATAGGTGCGGGTCCCAGCGGTGGGACCCGCACCTATAGGACAATGGGGGCATATCCTAGCGATATGCCCCCATTGTCCAAGATGGGAATAACCCTTTAAATAAGAATACTGGGGCTCTATAAAGACTACCAACTGCCTTACAGGTGGTCAGGCTGATATATTGTTTAAGGTTTTGCTCATCTGTCCACAGATTTTGGACCCTGGTTAAGACCCCAAATCATCTTACTAATTTCAGGGGTGGACTGGGAACTTAATTTGGCCCTGGAAAAAAACAAACTAAAATTGGCATTGTAAGCAGGTTCAAATGGACAGAAGATGGGGCAACACAAGTAGGCAGGGCCTGCAATACCACAGTGCAGCACAAACTGCTGCAGCAGAACCAAATACCACAGTGATACATAAAATACTGCCATGCTATTCAACTTTATCAGTGTCCTGAGCACAGTCATACATTTGAGTTCAGGAGGGCCTGCGGCTGTTGGCCAGGTGCATAAGTACTTGATGATCCCATCGTTAATGCTGAGAGCATCAGATCATTATGTACTTGGGTGGAGGCCATAAGGCAGGCTCTAGTGGTCCCCGTGGCCCCTGTGAAATTTTCCTGTAAAGTCTATAGCCAGTCCGCCCCTTACAACTTTTGTGCCATTTGCAGAAACTCACCTTTTCCAAATGGATTAGGTGGAAGCATGGTAAGGAAGACAGGTACAATATTTATTTGAGGTATGGGAGAGACTTATTCAGATATTGCCAAACAGAATATAGGAAGACAACATTTTCGCCTGACCACATGGTATTTGGAAAGAGAATCGACAGATGGACCCTCCCAACCTCACCACGGATGATTTTGTGAGTTCCTAACAGGTGTCATTTCTGTCTGGAGTTGGTGGTTGGGCAGCAGGTGGTACTGCATATTTTTAACCACAATCATTATTTTTGTTATTTCTTTATGTTTCTGTTTCATTAGAGTCATTTCTTCTGTCTGTATGCTATACGACTGTATTCAACCTTAAAAGGGACCTGTCACCTCATGCCCATGTCACCATGCCTACATGCATTCCCCACGTGATAACAATTCTGGAACATCTATTCTTATGTCTCTATGTTGTGCTATTCCTTAATTATTTCTACTAGAAGTTATGAATGAATTGCTAGCAGTCTGCAGTAAGGGTACCGATGGGTGGTAAGCAGTTGGGGTGTGTACCTGCATAGACTCGCTCTATCCAATCAGTGCTTCCATTTTCAGACTGTGCAGGTACACACCCCCAACTGGTTACTTCCCCTCTGTACCTTTACTGCAACCTGCTAGCAATTCATTCATAACTTCTAGCAGGAATAATAAAAGAATGGCACAACATACAGACATAAGAATAGATGCTCCAGAATTGTTATTTCATGGGGAATGCATGAAGCTATTAAAATAGGCATGTCAGGAGTGGAGACAGGTCCTCTTTAATGTCATAGACCATATTTGTCATAATTGACCGCGTGTTTACTTTCAGTGGTGAAAATTCAATCATGTGCATGTGATGTCGCTTTGACATGCGGATTGTCATATTTTTTTCACTTTTGAAAAACATAATAAACACAAATTTAAAAAAAATGATCCCAAATGAACATTACAGTTAGTTACAAATTCCTCATTTGATCTCCTCCTCCTTTAAAGTTTCTCTTTCTTCTACATTTGAAAACTTCTGTAGACTATTGTGGCATCAGATAAGGGGAAAATATACATAGTGTACCTGCTCACAACATACAAGAAATGACCTATAAAGTCTTCGCTGGTATCTAACCCTGACAGTTTGGATTGGATTTCCCATCCTGCTTAAACCACTGTTTCCAAGGATGTGGAGAGATGGGCACCCTATTCCATACTTGGTGGATATGCCCAGTTCTTAAAATACATTGGAAGCACGTTAAGAGGTTAGTCCAAGATAAAACAAATCTTTAGGTTAGCTTGTCCTCTTAGCTCTGCTTAATGTACTAGTTCCAAACATATCTAAGAAACTATTTAAATTATTGACTTGTGTTCTTTCTGCCTCGAGGTAGACCACTGCCATTAGCTAGAAGTCCCCTTCGGTTCTATTTCACAAAACAATATTAACCACTTCTGATATTTTTTCTCATAATGGTGAAAGGGGAATATGGAGAATTTGTTGATATTCTGTACCATTTTCTATATTTTATAAGGTATACTCCCTTGTTTACAAGGTCTTTTGTGCTGTTCACACAAAAATCCTGCCCATATGATGGCCCCTCATGGAGATGTGACCAGATACAACACTTAAGCCCCATTCACACGACCGTATTATTGCGGGTCCGCAAAAATGCGGATAAGATGCGGAAATGTACATACAGTCATGTGAATGGACCCTTAGTCTCCTCCATTCAAACACACAGCACCTGCACTAAACTTTCAACAGTACAAGTGTAGATGGCAGGTGCAGTGTATTTAAATGGAGAAGACATCACATGGCGGTGGTTTGCCTGGTCACTTGACCTTCCATCAGCGACCCTTTTAAGGGCAGGACCTCTGTGTGAACAGGACAAAAGACTTTGTAAACAAGGGGAAATACCTTATGAAATATACAAAACTGTGCAGAATTTCAACAAAGGCTATATTAGTAAGTGCCATATAATCATATCACAATACATTGATTGACAATAACCAGAAAGTCGCCAACCTCTTTAAAGGGAACCTGTCACCTCCTTTTCTCAAAATGAGCTGTTAACAGTACCTTAAAGTAGAGCCGAGTGTGATCCTAATGCTGTAGTTGAAACTGAGAACTGCCGGATGAAAAGGCTGAAAACAGAACTTTTAATCTTGCTGCGCTGGCTTTCCGGTGTGGGCTTGAAGTCAAGGGGGCAGCGGCCTCCTTGCTTCAAGTCAAGAAAGCCACTCCCCACTTGCGCTTGACTGACAGTTAGCCGGGGTGCCGGGGATCGCAGAAATCTTGCGCATGCGCGTTGCGCGACTGAGTACTGCGCGATCCCGGCACCCGGCTCTTCATGTTGCCGGCGCTTCAGTAGTCATTGCGCATGCGCCGCCTTACTATGCGAGCGCGCTTGGGAGAGCGCGCCCGCCGTCCACGCACGGGGTCACTGATGCGGCGTACCGCCCGGGCGTGCGTGCGGTCGTGCGGTCCTATACTCTGGGTGAACGTGACCTCTGGCTGCCTACGTGCATTCCGGAGCAGGCGAGCCCGCGGTCACGTTCAACCTGGTCTCCATCCTTGTCATTAGTAAGGTGGCGCATGCGCAATAACTACTGAAGCGCCGGCAACATGAAGAGCCGGGTGCCGGGATCGCGCAGTACTCAGTCGCGCAACGCGCATGCGCGAGATTTCTGCGATCCCCGGCACCCCGGCTAACTGTCAGTCAAGCGCAAGTGGGGAGTGGCTTTCTTGACTTGAAGCAAGGAGGCCGCTGCCCCCTTGACTTCAAGCCCACACCGGAAAGCCAGCGCAGCAAGATTAAAAGTTCTGTTTTCAGCCTTTTCATCCGGCAGTTCTCAGTTTCAACTACAGCATTAGGATCACACTCGGCTCTACTTTAAGGTACTGTTAACAGCTCATTTTGAGAAAAGGAGGTGACAGGTTCCCTTTAAGCATTGCAGTCTGTGCTTTAAGCGATTGAATAATCAGACGTTCATAAAAAACAAAACTGAAAAAATAAAAGTTTTGTTAAAATAATAAATCATTAAAAATTCAAATCACCCCCTTTACCAGTTCTAAATGTAAAAATAGTAAGTAATAAGTGTAAGTATCAATGTGTCTGAAAATGTCCGTTCTGTTAAAATATAAAATGTATTTATCCAGTACAGTGAATTGACATAGCAGACAAAATGCCCGAATTGCTGTTTTTTTGCCACAGCTCCTGAAAAAATTGTGATCAAGAAATTGCATGTACCAAAAAAAAACCCAAAAAACAATTAAACTACAGCTTGCCCAGAAAACCAAGCCCTCACAGAGCTCTATAGATGTAAATATAAGAAAGTTGTGGGTGTCAGAATATGGCAATGCAAAAAAACATTCTTAAAAAAAAAATTAAGTAGTACAGCATAAGAAAGTCTATATAATAGTGGTATCACTATAACTGAACTGACCCACACAATAAATGTAATATTGTCTTTAGTGCGAGTAAAAGTCAAAAAAGCAAAAAAAAACCAAAAATACAGCACAAATGCACTTTTTTATCTCAGATTTTTTGATATATTAAAAGATGCCATTAAAAAAAATACTTGTTTCGCAAAAAACATGCCCTAATGCGGGTATGTGAATGGGAAAGATACGGCTCTTTGAAGTTGGTTAGGAAAAACTAAAACTTTTTATGGCGGGAAGGGGTTAAAACTCATCTGAGCCTTTGAACACATTGTGGAAGACGTTGTGGCAAACTTGAGATGAGCTGCAATGTTTTTATATTTTAGACAGGAGCAGCTTCCTTCACAACACTATTACTGGAGGTAAAAGAACACAGCACATTGTCTGCATCTGTGCGGCCGCAAATTATAGAATGTGGACAAGAATAGACATTTTACAATGGAACCTTCAAAAAGTGTAGGATGCACATGACCCATGATTTGAAGACCACAAAATGGATACGATCGTGTGTCAATGTAGCCTTATGATCGTTGGTTGGGCAGATCACCACTGCAGTCAGTGGGGATTTCCAGCCATTTCCTTTGTATTGACCATGGACCAGAAAGTGTAGAGAAGTGAGAACCAAAGCAGTGGTGTGGTGAGTGGGATCAGTGGCATACATCTAATGGAGGCAGACCACACAGCTGCTATGGGGCCTGTGCTGAAAGGGAGCCCAGCAGTAAACCAAAGGCCCGCCAATAGCATTCAATACAGGCTTTCATCCAGCCTAGGTCTAGAATCCCTATATCAGTGAAGAAAGCTAAAGGACCTGTGATGATGTAATCACAGGTCTTGTACATCTAATAAAGGAACTGCACAGAGAATGGTGTAGTTCCCAGGCTAGAAGGGTGCTTCTGCCAGGACCTGTGAGGACATCATCACAGGTCCTTCAATCCCCAACAGCATGGAGAACTGCACCATGAGCTCACCATTGAGACTAGAATGGAGTGGTAAGAGGAGGTCCTCCCTCTTTGTACTCATATCTCACTCATTTATAATACTGCAGTTACAACCACTATTACCTCATATACCTCACACAGTGACCATAATGTATAATTGACCACATATAACTATACACACTGCATCTATTATATCTCGTACCTCTCAAAACAGTACACTGCTCTATATAGTTTTATATATATATAATGTATATATACACCATATTTCTCACTATATAAGACGCACCCGACGATAAGGCGCATCCCAGGTTTTAGGCCCCTTTCACACAAGCAAGTTCCATGCACTGGACTCACAGCGTGTGTCAGAGAGTGCACCCAACCTGACCTCCCAGTACTGACAGGGTCCCACAGCATTATATTGATTTATGATGCTATGTAACACTTGCAGTTCTGGAATGTATTGGATAACACTGACAGCATTATGTCAGTGTTATCCAATACATTCCAGATCTCTATGGGTTACATAGCATCATAAATCAGTATAATGCTATGTGACCCCGGCAGTGCTGAGAGGACAGGACGGGAGCTGTTGCATACTCAAGCTACGAGTCTAACTCGCTCATCCGAAAGGGGCCTTAGAGGAGGAAAATAAGAAAACATATTTTTCATCATAACTCATATTAGATCCTGGCCAAGTTCCTGGCGGTGCAGTTTCTGTCGTACCATTTAGTAGAGTCTGCTCCCTTTAGCCTCGCTGGAAGATTATTAGCAGGCATTATTTCTCCCAAAAAGCCATCCCTGTCTTGTACTCTCATGTAGCGGACAATGTGGGCCGCTTCCTACGTTTCTCGCAGTGCAGCAAGGTTCACACCATGGTGGACACCATGAGCAGCTCTTATGGGCAGGGACAATATATGTCTTGCACAAACCACTGAGTCAATGCTATTTTCCGGCAGCAGTGAAGCAGCACCCAGGCAATGAGGCCATTTCTCCTCCCCTAAACCCCCCCCCTCCCCCGAATGTGTCAGGCACTTATCCGCCTCCACCTCAATAAACATGTTCCCATCCCCACTAGCAGCTGGGCACAGGGTCCCTCGCACTACCTCACCTTTCTATCACATGTGCTAGGTCAAGGCTTGCCACACCCTTGGAGAGAGTAGCAGTTGCTCAAGTATATCAAGCAGCAAACATCCCACTGGATGTCACCCCGCCAACTCCAACTCGGCAAGATGGTCAGTGACAATGGGTACAACATCGTGGCTGCCCTGAACCTGGGCAAAATAACACATGCTCCCTGCATGGCACATGTCATCAACCTAGTGGTGCAGTTCTAAATAATGAGACTGTCCAAGCACTTCAGCCACTCTTATGTGACAAGGAACGCTTTCCTGGACCTGCAGCGACAGAATGGCATGCCACTGCACTGCTTAATCTATGACGTGCCAGCTCACTGGAATTCGACATTGCATACACTGAAGAGTCTGTATGAGCGACGGAAAACAGTGAACAATTTTGTCATGCTCCAAACAGCCTCAGCAGCAGGCAGCATGTGTTGCTTCAAGGTCAGGCAGTGGCAGCTCATCCAAGACGTCTGGCAGGTGCTGAAGTCCTTCAAAGAGGCCACAAAGTTTGTCAGCAGGGACAACTTCGGCATGAACGACATCATCCCTCTCATATTTATCTCAGGATAGACACTGACATTCATGCAGCAGGAGATCACAGTGGATAAAGAGCAGTTAAAGCATCTTGCTGTCCACCCTATAGCTGTTGTGGACACACAAAGGGAATCTGCCATGGAGGAGAACGACGAAGATGAGGAGCTGCCACTGCAAAAGGAGGAGAAGTCAGAGGTGGAGAAGCAAGAGGACGATGATGAGGATCGCACCGGTCAAGACACCCAATCGTTTCAGTGGAGGGTGGAACTGGAAAGAACTGGCCCCTCAGGCACACTGGCCAGAATGGCCATCTGTATGCTGGCTTGCTTACGAAGTGACAGGCATATCGTTGACATCAAGCAGTCTGATGTTTACTGGACAGCCATGCCTTGGTTTTCCTCTAGCAGAAAGGGAGAACAAATTGCATTATTACCAGGAAACACTGTGCACGCAGCTTTCTGCAAGCAGACGCCTGCCACTAGCGTATCTGAAAGGGAGGCCCCTCTCCGCTCCGGGCAGAGTCAACCCCCCCTTCCGCCGCCACGAGCAGCAGAAGCCATTTCAGTCTCTTCAACATGATGGAGCAGTTTTTCCATGTGCTGCGAGAGGCAGAGGCCAGGCAGCAAGCTGACAGCTGCCGCCTCAACACCCAGGTTCAGGTCTACCTAAACTATGGCCAGTCTCTGTCACATACCCAGTTCCCTGACCCCATGGATATCCGGGCAGGCAGACTGTAAGAGTGGCCCGAACTGGCACAGCAAGCTGTCTATCTTCTTTCTTGCCCAGCCTCCAGTGTCATCTCAGAGAGGATTTTTAGCAACCATGGGTGAGGCAACAACCAAATGGATCAAGTTGTCCTCTGCCAGTGTTCAAAACTTTTGTCAAAATGAACTGGATTCAGGAGGATTGTAACACTCCTCTGGCTGATTCCCATAAATAGACCTCACCTTACTGGCGGTACCCCAGTTACTGTCTGTCTGTCTGTCTACCTACCATCACGTTCTGTTGTTGCAGCCTGCTACTAATGTCTCAAAAGTCAGTTTATGGGATTCAGTTTCCACACAGTTGAAATTTACATTTTTTTCTTTGGGAGGTGGGGAGGTTAAGTTTCTAGCTAGGGAGATTGGTCACCGTCATGGCCTGCTGTTGGCTGCACCGCCAGCCACCGGAAGGGGAGATGCAGCAGCGGCCTTCCGAAGTGACACGGATGCTGGGGAGCAGGGTTAGTATGATCTGTAGAAGGGGCCCGAGCATTGTGGGGGACATTTTTAGAATTGGATAACCCCTTGAATTTTTTTTTTTGGGGTGGGGAGAGGGGCTCAATTTCATTAAGCAGTATATGTATGTGATTGCTGCATCAATACCGACATTTTTTCACAGCTTAGGCTGATTCTGATGAATACACATCTCCTTGCTGGCAGTGCCCCATCTTGCCACTGTTGCTGTCTGTCTGCCTACCATCATGTTCTGGCTGCAGCCTGCATCATGCCACTAACGTCTAAATCATCCGTTTACGTGTGGTCACTTTCCACACGGTTGAAATGTAAAATTTTTAGAGGGGGGGTTAAATTTCTTTAAGCAGCATAATGTATGTGCTGCATGCTGCAGCCTGCATCATGCTATTAATATCTCTCAATCATCAGTTTACGTGTATTCACTTTCCACCAGAGTTCGCAATAATGCCTATACAAGCTTCATAGACGCGTGTTCAGGCGATATAACTCCCTGGAAAAAGTCTAAGGCGTACCACTACGCCTTAGACTTTTCCCCCACATTCACCAGCGCAGGGTGTGCTGTGAACGGCACGGGCAACGCAGCAAGGCTGCCTGTGCCTGAAATGACCAATAGCAAAGCTCCACACAGTAAGAACCTTTGCTATTGGTTGGTTTGGGCGGGCGCCGGAGCGATTCAGCGCTGAGCAGCAGGGGAAGCCGACGGGAGCTAGAAGGAGGAGGGGCCTACAGTAATGAGAGCGGGCGCGCTGGACAAGGACCCCGGGGAACATGGCAGCGGGGGAGCTGAAGAGGACTCCTCAGAGGTGACAAACAGCCCCGGATGGACATCAAGGTGACAGCACTGTGTGATCATCACAGCACCACATGCACCATACACATCTCACACTAATGTATGTAGTGCAGTGTATAGTGAATGCAGGCAGGCTATTATAGCCAAGTGGTAAAGTACAGGGTTAATTCTGCTATATTGGACTGGACTTTATCACTTGGCTACAATTGCCTGAAGGTATTTAGATCAGTAATGGTTCCCCTGCGTAAATCCCCACCTCTTAGGCCACGTTCACACCAGCGCTATTTATTTCTGTTATTCTGCTCCGTTCGATGAGCAGAACAACAAAAATAACAGAAGTGCTGGATCAGGCAGGTAAGAATGGGTTTTTGTTACGTTCAACATACAAAAAAAACGTATACATTAATGGACGCCTCAGACAGATGCCATACTGTGGTGTTCCATTGTAAAAAAAAAAAAAAATAACAATAATAATACTTTTTTTGCAGAACTCTGCAGGATGGGAAAGCGTAGTGTATAGAGATGAGCGAGCATGCTCGCTCATCTCTAGTAGTGTACCATGTTTTTCCATCCTTCAAAGTTCAGCAAAAAATACATGTAGGCCTAACTGACAGGGAAGAAGCTGAACAGACTCCGCCGACTATGATGAGATCCGTTCAGGATCTGTCTTTTTACCAGACAAAAAACTCCTGCATATAAGGCTTTTTTGTCCAGTCTTTCAACAGAATCTGCAACAGAGGCTCCAAACGCAGCTGTGAGCAAGTGTAGGCTGACGTATTATGTATTTGAATTACCGCAACATTTGTTCTCCTCGGATAAATATACTCCTCAAAAACGGAGCGCGATCTCTAGTTTCCACATGGTTGAAATATAAAAAAACTTTTTTGGGGGAGGTTCATTTTCCTTAAAAGAAATCTGTCACCAGGATAGTTGCTATTGAAGTAAATCCATGGCCTAATAGCACTTAGTACCTTATTTCCAGATGTGCCTTTGTTCCAGCAATAGATGTTTTCTATCTTTTGAAAATCCAGTTTATTTGGTATGCAAATGAGCCAGTAAGGTGCCCAGAGGGGCATCACTCTTGTAGGAAGGAGCCCAGGCACGCCTCCAGCTAGTGCCCAAGCCCGCCCTCGGGGGCAGGGTTATGGCTTGAATGTGATGTAGGAGGCGTGCCTGGGCTCCTTCCTGCAAGAGTGACGCCCCTCTGGGCACCTTACTGGCTTATTTGCATACCAAATAAACTGGATTTTCAAAAGATAGAAAACATCTATTGCTGGAACAAAGGCGCATCTGGAAATAAGGTACTAAGTTATATTAGACTATGGCTTTACTTCAATAACGATTATCCTGGTGACAGATTTCCTTTAAGCAGCATACATACATGATTACTGCATCAAAACCGACATTTTCTCACAGCTCAGGCTGATTCCAGATGAATAGATCTCGCCTATTTTTTTTTTATCCCATAACACTGGTTGTGTTTAAACATCATCTGCTCCCCATAAGGTACAATTTTTGGAAGCTTTGGAATATGAAAAAGCATGAGATGTGTGCCGATGTGGTGTATACTTAACCCTTTCAGTACTGGAGGTTTTTTTGGTTTTGCGTTTTCGTTTTGCGCTCCTTGCCTTCATACAGCCATAACTTTTTTATTTTTCTGTTCACATAGCTGTATGAGGGCTTGTTTTTTGCGGGACAAGTTGTACTTTCAAATGCCACCATTTAATATTGCATATGGTGTAGTGGGAAGCGGGAAAAAAATTCCAAATCAGGTGAAATTCCGGGTTTTTTATTTACGGCGTTCGATGTTCATTAAAACTGACCAGTTACTTTCATTCTACTGGTCAGTACGAATCCGGCGGTACCTAATATGGATAGTTTTTCTTGTGTTTTGATAGTGATAAAAAAAATTATAAAGTTGGATTTTTTTTTTTGGTCGTCATATCTGGACCCCTATAACTTTTTGGTATTTATGTGTACGGAGCTGTATGGGGGCTCATTTTTTGCGGGGTGATCTGAAATTTTTATTGATACCATTCTGGGGTGTATGTGACTTTTTGATCGCTTTTTATTTAATTTTTTTTAGAAAAAAAAAGCGACAAAAAACAGCGAATTGCCATTTTAACGCTTTTTTCTGCCACACAATTCACTGTGTTTGTATTTTTATTTTTTTTTTAAAGTACAGGCGTTTTCGGTCACGGTGATACCCATGATGTCTATATTTATTTTTATTTAGGCATTTATTTTTTAATTATACGGAAAGGGGGGTGATTTAAACTTTTATATATTTTTTTATTTTTTAGATATTTTTTAACATTTTTTTTTACATTTTTTGTGATTATTTTAAAGCTCAAATATGAGCTAATATATTGTGTTTTTTTTTCTTTATGAGCAATCAGGGATTTACTAGATGGAGATAAATCCAAGAATTGCTCATTTCTTATACTGGAATTGCAAGATTTGGAATTATACAAGAATTGCAGTTTGAAAACTGTAATCCTCACCAGCGAGGATTACAGTTTTCATATGGTGTACAGACACCCCGATTGGCCACTTGGGGCGTCTGTACACCACCCGGAAGGGTACGCTTCCGGGTTCAGACGCATCCTGATGCCGTGATCACGGCATCTAAAGGCCCAGCAAGACGCCGCCGATGGCGGTAAGTAGCCACAAGTCTCTGCTGTTAGAAACAGCAGAGACTTGCCGGCCATGACGCCCGCCGCACGGGCGTCATGTCCCCGCACAGCACCAGCGCCGTACATGTACGGCGCTGGTACTCTAAGGGTTAAACACAATGTATTTTAACATCGTCAAAGGTATGTTTACCCATAGCTATGTATGTCAGAGTCACTCAGACATTATTTACTATTGCTGTCATTACGTTCCAGAGCTTGGGAAGGGGAGAGGGAAAAAATTCATAAAAATAAACGAAAAGAGATAACAAGTTTTCCTAAATCCTAGGGGGATAGAGGGGTTTTTATATACCAACTTTCAGGGCAACTGGAGCATTGTTGGTTCAACTCCAACTGATTTGGGTCTGAACCAAACTCTTTCATAAATTCAGCAAACCGGACCCGAAATGGGAAATACTGTATGAAACACAGAACACTCGTTTTCTCTGCTCCTAATGCTTTGTTCATTAGTTCACGTTTTTCGTCTTTTTGGCATCTTTTCAAAAACAGCATGCTGGAGCTCTTGGCGTGCCACAAAGAAAACACTAATGGTAAGACACACTATGCGCTAAAAACACAAGAAAAACACAGGTGACAAAAAAATGTCTGCAATCCTGGCATTTTTCTTCAGTGGTAAAAAAAAAATGCCAGAGCCAAATTCATGTAAAAGGACCCTTACACACATGAATTTGCACTTATTTTTTGGAGGGGGTGTTTGTAAAGAGTCTAGATTTTTTTTAGCCACCTGCATTTTTGTAGCACTTTTTTTGTAAATACGATGTCTGCCCACAATCACCAGCCTGTTTTGGGTCTGAATGAGCAAGCAATTTTTTTTCATTGTCACCTTCTAAGAGATATAACTTTTTTTCTGTCAGTCGATGTAGCTGATTGAGGGCTTGTTTTTGCAGGAAAAGTTGCAGTTTTTAATGGCACCATTTTGGGGTACACAGAACTTACTGATTAACTTTTATTAACTCTTTCTGGGCAGGGTGTGGGAAAAAACAGCAATGTTGCCAATGAGTTTTTCTGTAAATTTTGCGGTGTTCATTTTTTTCCAACTTTATTCTGTGGGTCAGTACAATTACAGAAATACCAAATATGTATAGTTTTTTTTAAAGATTTTTTACTACTGTAATAATAATAATCATCATCTCTGCATCCCAAGACCCATAACCTTTATTTCTTGTATTTCTACAGGGCTGTGTGAGGTACATTACACTATCAGTGGGATACAGACACACACTATCAGGGTGCGCCAGAGGCCAATGCCTGAGAAAGGGAGCCCCTCTCTCTAAACCACTTAGATGTAGTGGTCACTACTGATTGCAGCATCACAGGGGTTAAATGGCCCGACCGCTGCTTTGGCCAATCCGGTCTTTGGGAGCAGGAGCCCGGCTATCGTGAGAGAGCCGTGCAGCACTTAGACCAGGCCACCATAAATAGGGTTGCCACCCAGCCGCTATCTCACTGGCAAGGTCGGTATTTTAGTGGCCCTGCCGATGCCGGTAATTTTTTTTCTACCACCAATAATAATTGCAGGTATATTTCTATATGGACTGTTACTAATCAGCGCTTCCATTGTGGAGCGCTCATTAGTACAGCCTTTAACTCTCGCCCCTCCCCCCACTTGTCTTAAGGTAAAAACAAAGTACTCATCTCCTCCACTTGATAGCACCGCAGTGAACACTCACTGCTGATTGTCCTGAGTTTCCAGTGAGCGTTCACCACGGCGCAATCAAATGGTGGAGATGAGTTGTTGTTTTTTTTGCATAGAGAAGGGGGCATTAGTAATTCTGGGGGTCACTAGTGGGGGTATAAATATTAATGGGGGGCAGTAATGGGGGCACAATTCTGGGGGGGCTAATGGAGGCATTATTATTGGGGGCACTAATGGGGCATTATTAACTCTGGGGGGCAGTAATGGAGGTATTACTGAGGAGCACTAATGTAGGCATTACTATGCCAGGCGCACTAATGGAGTGGGGGGGGGGATTATCCATTCTGGGGGGCATTATTAATACTGGGAGCCACATTATGACATAGCGACTTAACACTTTGTATTAAGCTGTGCCCCCACAACCACACCCCCTTTGGGATGTGGCTTAACTTGGCCAGTATTTTTTGTTGGGTAAGGTGTCAATCCTAACCATAAAAAGGCAGTGGTCTAAACCCTTTCATGACTGCAGTAAAAACGTGTACTATAGGTCACTAAGAGGATGTGAAAACGCCTGAAAAATACACCAGGAACTACAGCACTTTATATTTCCCATAGACTTTCGGCTAACATCTCTAGTGCCTAAAAAAATTTCATGCACAAAAAAAGTAACTAAAAACCCAAAAGTGGAGTAAAACGCCAGTAAAAAAACCTGTGAAAGCAGCAGGTCCTGCAGGAAGGACTTCTAGAAGCCTTTGGAGGTCAGGATGACAGCTGGCTCTCAGCTGCCATCTTCCCAGGCTCTCCCTCCTCACAGGGGCTGCTATTCATGGCTATTGGCAATGCCGCCAAATTCTTGGAAAAATAAACCTGGCTGTATCCTCCTGCACAGCACGACATATTCTGCGAGCGGATGCAGGTGTCCTCCGCCATTATCGCCATCTAGTGGCCGGGCGTGTACATTATTACACACCCTCCGGCAGGTGGCGCGCATGCGTGCCACTCTAGCACAGGTGCTAAGACTCTATGGTAGTAACCAAGCCCCAGAAGGTTGTGTACGGAAGTGCGTCATGTGATGCCGGAATTTGTAGGTGACTGGTGGTGGAAATCACACGTGTGGACTGCTGTGGCCTGCAGTGGAGGGGAGATGTCTGCGGCGCTGCTCAGGAAGGGGCTGGAGCTGCTGGGCTCTGATTCCGGGGGTGAGGATGGACTGTGTTTTTCATTAGAGAGCTGCCTAGCAGCGGACTGCACTGATCCAACTGGGGTCTATAGCACAGATCTGCGCTGATGGGAAACTACTGCTCTTAGCAGAAGTGATGACAGTTAGAGATTTGCAGTTTGTGTATTGGTTTATTGAATTCTGTTTGCATTGATGTGTATGTTGGCTAATCAGTGGGTTCATTCCTGAGGTGACAGTCACTGGGGTGTGATGTAACCAAAACCATGGTGGATTATGCCTCTGTGGTCCATAAAATGTTTGTTAAAGGAGTTGTCCGAGATAATTAAAATATCTTGGACAAGTCCTCAAATTGTCTAAAAGAAAACAAAAGCATGCTGTATATCCCCTTTAGGCCTGAGTGATCATAGATCTGAAGTCAGTTCGTTCAAATACTTTGAGTTTAATGCTGTCTCTGTACAGCATTATAATGTATGGGCTTCATGGAGATTGTTTCGCCTGAAGTCACGTGAGACTCTGGTGAATGACGTCAGGATGCCTATTTTGCGCAACCTTTTAGCTCCATGGAGCCAATACATTTTAATGCTGCACAGATACAGTATTAAAATCGAAATATTTGAACGAATTGACTTTGGATCTATGATATAAGCTTGATTCGCTCAAGCATGATCCCTTCATCTCCAGCACCGTCCTGTGCCCTGGTCCGGTCCTCTGCTGCTGCTGTTTTACAGACTGGAGCAGAGATATGTCGGTATACAGCACGTGATCACTGCAGCCAATCACTGCCCTCAGTGGTGTCCTGCAGAGTACAGCGACAGGAGGACTGTACTGGTGGCACTGGAGAAAAAGGTAAGTATAGAATTCTTTTTGTTTGAGATCTGATTCCATGACTGTGCTCTATCCATCAAACGTGGTCCGTGTTTCGGACACATCTCCCAGTGCGACTGCGGCTCCTCTGACCCACACTGACCATATAGTGATTTATAATACAGTCAGTTTCTAATTGTTGGGCTATTGCAGTGTACTAACATGATGATGGGAGTACAGTAGAATGGCACCGTGATCAGATAGAAACTGATTGTATCATAAATTACTATGATGCAGTCAGTTTGGTGCAAGGGAGCCGGGGTTGGTCCAGGAGATGTGTCCAGCACACGGATTGTGTTTCCCGGACCAAGCATGGTCGTGTATCAGACTTTGGTGCTTGTTCAAGATTCTTAATTATCTCAGACAACTCTTTCTAATGGCTGCATGATTTGGACAGAAAACAGCTGTTTCACCTGCGAAACCATGTGCGCTGAGGATTTTGGCCACGTCTGTTCTGTCCTGTGTGGCCCCACCCTAGTAACAGTAACTGAAGCAGTATGCGCACATGGTGAGTGACATCATTTGCTCCATTTACTAGATGGGGATCAGCAACATCTGACAGTCCAGTGGTGGTGAAACTACAACATCCAGCATGCACACTTGCTTGGCTTCCTTCTAAGTGAATGAAGCATGATGAGAGTTGTAGTTTTACAACAGCAGGAGTGCCAGAGGTCACTGACCCCTGCACTAGATTGTGCTGGTGTCTAATTATATTAGATCCATTAGAGGAAGTGAAGCCTCACGTCCTGATCCATTGGGCCAGGTCCATACGAGTATATTATGGATGTGTTATGCATTCGTATTGCAGACAAGTGTACTGGGCCTGAATACGGGGATCTATGATGTGAGTTCAGGCTGATTAAACCCACAAGCAGGCTGGATCACACATCCGAAATACAGGCGCATAGTTCATCCATTGACCAGGCCTCAAACTGAAAATGTCCACTAGTGAACTGTTTGCTAGGATGGAGATGTGTTGCAGGTGGCATGATCTCAGGATAGGTGGGGGACCCCAAGGTGAGACACCCACAATCCTAATCTTTTGGCAAATCCTAGTGCCGTGCCATAACCTTCTAAGATTGGTTGATAGTATTTTAATATGAACATAGGTTGATGATATCATTCCCACTGACTTACTGCTGCCTTATGGAAAAATGAATGCAGCCATTTTGGTCTTAACCCGCAGTGTGTCCTTGTCCTTGTCAGGTATAAAGAAAAGACCAGGAGGCAACAATCAGCAAGCAGCATTAAGTAGCCACAAGATAGGAATGAAGAAACAGCGCAGGAGACTGAAGCAGCAAGGAAAGCCCCAAAACCAGAGAGCATCAGCCAAAAACAGAGTGATCAGATCGGCCGTGGGTGAGACCCTGAGCACCGCAGAACAGACCTGCAAACACAAATTTTGTCTGGGGTTATAAAATGGCAGAATAACCGCAGGTGTTTTTTATTTGTTTTTTTACCACCTGCATTTTTTGCCTCAGTTTTTGTGGTGGCTTTTCAGCTCTTTTTGTGCAAACATTGGATGGTTAGTTGAATATGGCCCACTGAAGTTTATCCAGTTGGTGTGCTGCTGTCCTATTTCTTATGGACTTTTCCCGGCACAGTCTAACATTATTCGGTGCCGCCAGTGTCAGACATCAGGGACACACCACCAGCTGGTAACATCCATCTGGACCTTCATTGCAAACTGCTAGCCATTCATCATTTCTAGAGGGAATAATAAAGGAATGCCACAGCACTGAGTCATGAAATAGATGCTACTGAATCATATTACTAAATCAGACATGTCATGAGAGGTGACAGGTCCTCTTAAATAGAAAATAAGCGAAAAAACGAGGATTACTCACATATATTACTGGACTGGAACCCTCCAGACCGCAATATATGAGATAAAGTGGGGAGGCGCCAAGGGAAAGGTGGAAAAAAAGGTAGAAAAAAAGTGAAGTGGAAAAAATAGGTGGAAAGGCTGTGAAATGGGATGGCAGCAGAAATGGCCCAAGGTCAGTGTGAACAAACCTTGTATGAAATCAGAAAATAAGTACCGTAGAATGTGAGTGCAGTGTCACCACTATTCTATGCATACAAGAAAAAATTGCCAACAAAACAGCGCCAAACCCATAAGGGGATAGAATACAATAAATGCAATGTCCCGTAGTGACGGTGCCAGAGAGTTACTCCTTTGTATTCAACTCATTAGGAGAAAAACGATATCTAAATACATATGCACCTTTTAAAGACGTCAAAGGAATAATAACAGTGGTGTACAACACTAAGGGTTGTTGTACTTACTTCACTGGGGAGGATATCTCAAAGGCAGAGGTGGACACCTAGAGACATAGCCTCCCCTATCCAAGATCGCTCCAAACGATAACAGAGATATAGTGGCGGCACTAGTAGGCGGCTTCACGTTCAAATCTGGTTTATTTGCAGTCAGCATACACTCAACGCGTTTCGGGGTTTGGAAAATCCCCCTTCATCAGGAGTATTAAAAATGCATATATAAAAACATACCTAATGTGTGGGGTCCTTTTATAGTCCCAGAAGGTCTTCATGCGGAAGTACCGATGTCGGATAATTTGTGAGGTGCCGGCATGCGTTCCACTATGGAACGCAAGTTCGGCGCACTATTTCCAGTTCCGGATGCGCTCCAGCGGTGGAGCGCATCGGGAATCAGCATCACGTGGTGTCAGCCTGCGCTCCTACACGGGACGCCAGTCCGGCACGTCACTTCCGGGTCCAGCTGCGTGCCAGACTTGAACGCATCAGGGATATTATTACATATTGTCCGTGGGACCTGGTTGGTCTCTCTCTAATTAATAGGGATACTAGCAGACTGGTAATAAATATATATAAAATGACCAATGACATAATGCCATATATCACTGCAATGAGGATGTAAATTCTGGCACGGATAAATTAAGACATTGATGTGCCATGATGATAGATTAGAGAAATAAAAATAAAAAATAATAAAAACCTTCTGGGACCCCAAAAGATAAAACCCATAAATCAATAGTTCAATACACAATGAACAATAGCATAATAAATAATGCATCATAAAAAATTAAATCAAGTAAAAAAACTATCTAATAAACATACGAACTGCATATATATATATATAAGGTTCCACACATATACACACGTATAATATACAATACGCATACAATGTGAACGAGGATCAATATTTCAGTATAAAGGTATTTTATTATGAAGGACTATCTTTTATACTGTATGAAGGGTCAGTGATCAAAATTCTATGTTGAAGAACCATAGATAAAAACTAAAAAGTGGTGTCTAATGTTGATATTATGAGCCTAGTAATTGACATACTCTAGGGACTCATTCAACCCAAATGGAGTCAAGGTATTTAAATAATAGATCCAATACATTTCTTTTCGACATAGTGATTGGAAAGATTTTGGGACCCATTCAAGAGGTGTTACTTTAAGGCCTGCAGGGTCACCGTTATGTCTTAACATAAAATGACGCGGAATACTGTGTGTTATGGTTTTTCTAGAGATATTAGACCTATGTTCGTTGACTCTTTCTCTCAAGGTCTGGGTGGTCCTACCTATATATAGTAGGTGACAGGGGCATTGTAACATATAAATCACATTGCTTATACCGCAATCCATATTATGTTGAATTTTAATCTCTAGTTCACTATTGGGGATCTTGATAATGTTTCTATTTGGTATTATATTGGAACAACATTTACACCTCTTATGCTGACATTTCCATATCATAATCTGATTTTGTCCTGAGATAAATTTTGATATACTCATTTGTTTGTTGGATTTTAGGGAAGGGCAAGACAGAGCTAAAAGGTTCTTCAGTGTAGGGGCTCTACGGAACGTAATACCCGGGTGTTGTGGGACACTCTTTCCCAAAATAGGATCTTTCAGTAGGATGTGCCAATTTTTTTGTAAAATATTTTTTATTTTCTGATGTTTTGCATTGTACTGTGTAATTAAGTTAAATCGATGGCGATTCTCCTTGAGGTTGTCTAAAGGTGATATGTTTTTTTTCCCCTTCAAACTCTCACTTTGGCTCATTTTTTTAACCCTTTTTTCAGATTCTTTTAACAGGCCCATAGGATAACCCTTTTCTTTAAACCTATCCACTAGTGTTTTAAGTTGTGTTTTTAGTGTTTTATTGGTGGAGCAATTACGTCTTATCCTCTTCATCTGACTGAATGGTATATTTGTCTTCCATTTTTTGAAATGACAACTATTGAAATCTAAAAAACTGTTTGCGTCAACGTTTTTAAAAAATGTTTTGGTTATGATCCTATTTTCTTTATTGCTAGTTACATGTAGATCTAAAAAGACGGTTTCTAATTTGTTATATTCTAAAGTAAAAGCTAATTTCCAATCATTATGATTTAGTTCTTGTACATATTGACTGAGATCTTCGGCTTTACCACACCAGACAAATATAATGTCATCAATGTACCTTCGATAGAATCTTATTTGAGGGTGTCTTAGAATTGGAATTTAGCTTTTACTTTAGAATATAACAAATTAGAAACCGTCTTTTTAGATCTACATGTAACTAGCAATAAAGAAAATAGGATCATAACCAAAACATTTTTTAAAAACGTTGACGCAAACAGTTTTTTAGATTTCAATAGTTGTCATTTCAAAAAATGGAAGACAAATATACCATTCAGTCAGATGAAGAGGATAAGACGTAATTGCTCCACCAATAAAACACTAAAAACACAACTTAAAACACTAGTGGATAGGTTTAAAGAAAAGGGTTATCCTATGGGCCTGTTAAAAGAATCTGAAAAAAGGGTTAAAAAAATGAGCCAAAGTGAGAGTTTGAAGGGGAAAAAAAACATATCACCTTTAGACAACCTCAAGGAGAATCGCCATCGATTTAACTTAATTACACAGTACAATGCAAAACATCAGAAAATAAAAAATATTTTACAAAAAAATTGGCACATCCTACTGAAAGATCCTATTTTGGGAAAGAGTGTCCCACAACACCCGGGTATTACGTTCCGTAGAGCCCCTACACTGAAGAACCTTTTAGCTCTGTCTTGCCCTTCCCTAAAATCCAACAAACAAATGAGTATATCAAAATTTATCTCAGGACAAAATCAGATTATGATACGGAAATGTCAGCATAAGAGGTGTAAATGTTGTTCCAATATAATACCAAATAGAAACATTATCAAGATCCCCAATAGTGAACTAGAGATTAAAATTCAACATAATATGGATTGCGGTATAAGCAATGTGATTTATATGTTACAATGCCCCTGTAACCTACTATATATAGGTAGGACCACCCAGACCTTGAGAGAAAGAGTCAACGAACATAGGTCTAATATCTCTAGAAAACCATAACACACAGTATTCCGCGTCATTTTATGTTAAGACATAACGGTGACCCTGCAGGCCTTAAAGTAACACCTCTTGAATGGGTCCCAAAATCTTTCCAATCACTATGTCGAAAAGAAATGTATTGGATCTATTATTTAAATACCTTGACTCCATTTGGGTTGAATGAGTCCCTAGAGTATGTCAATTACTAGGCTCATAATATCAACATTAGACACCACTTTTTAGTTTTTATCTATGGTTCTTCAACATAGAATTTTGATCACTGACCCTTCATACAGTATAAAAGATAGTCCTTCATAATAAAATACCTTTATACTGAAATATTGATCCTCGTTCACATTGTATGCGTATTGTATATTATATGTGTGTATATGTGTGGAACCATATATATATATATATATATATATATATATATATATATATATATATATATATGCAGTTCGTATGTTTATTAGATAGTTTTTTTTTACTTGATTTAATTTTTTATGATGCATTATTTATTATGCTATTGTTCATTGTGTATTGAACTATTGATTTATGGGTTTTATCTTTTGGGGTCCCAGAAGGTTTTTATTATTTTTTATTTTTTTATTTTTATTTTTCTAATCTATCATCATGGCACATCAATGTCTTAATTTATCCGTGCCAGAATTTACATCCTCATTGCAGTGATATATGGCATTATGTCATTGGTCATTTTATATATATTTATTACCAGTCTGCTAGTATCCCTATTAATTAGAGAGAGACCAACCAGGTCCCACGGACAATATGTAATAATATCCCTGATGCGTTCAAGTCTGGCACGCAGCTGGACCCGGAAGTGACGTGCCGGACTGGCGTCCCGTGTAGGAGCGCAGGCTGACACCACGTGATGCTGATTCCCGATGCGCTCCACCGCTGGAGCGCATCCGGAACTGGAAATAGTGCGCCGAACTTGCGTTCCATAGTGGAACGCATGCCGGCACCTCACAAATTATCCGACATCAGTACTATAAAAGGACCCCACACATTAGGTATGTTTTTATATATGCATTTTTTAATACTCCTGATGAAGGGGGATTTTCCAAACCCCGAAACGCGTTGAGTGTATGCTGACTGCAAATAAACCAGATTTGAACGTGAAGCCGCCTACTAGTGCCGCCACTATATCTCTGTTATCGTTTGGAGCGATCTTGGATAGGGGAGGCTATGTCTCTAGGTGTCCACCTCTGCCTTTGAGATATCCTCCCCAGTGAAGTAAGTACAACAACCCTTAGTGTTGTACACCACTGTTATTATTCCTTTGACGTCTTTAAAAGGTGCATATGTATTTAGATATCGTTTTTCTCCTAATGAGTTGAATACAAAGGAGTAACTCTCTGGCACCGTCACTACGGGACATTGCATTCATTGTATTCTATCCCCTTATGGGTTTGGCGCTGTTTTGTTGGCAATTTTTTCTTGCATGCATAGAATAGTGGTGACACTGCACTCACATTCTATGGTACTTATTTTCTGAGGTCCTCTTAAAGTCATCCCTGTTCTTTCCTGCGCTCGGTTCAGTAATAATGCCTTGAGCCGATGAATTGAAATGGACACATGACCACTCCATTGAAAGGCTGTGAGGGATTGTATTCCTTATAGATGCAAGACAAAACCGTCTTTCCCAGACCCATAGACTTCAATGGGTGTGTTTGGTTGACATCAGTGAGTAGTGCATGTCCCGACTTACTGTACAGTCAGTGAAAAACCACTGATGTGCTGTCCATGGAAACAGACAAGTGAATGAGGCCTAAGTGCACTGTTAAAATAAATATGGCAGACGATGTGATCTGTGTACTAGATCAATGCTTAATTCATTTTCTCATTATAGAGGAGTACAAGAAGCAAACCGCGAAGGATCATCTCGCACAGAACCTCAAGTACATGCTTGGTACACAAGCTGTTACAAATGACGTCTCGTGCAACAAGGTGAGTCAGTTGTAGAAAATCTCTTGGAGAATTTGCCTTTATGTACATTTACTGGTAAACTGCTATAAGTATATAAAGGGACATTTACTAAAGTGTTTGCACCACTATTGTGGAGTAAAAAAGTCACCAGTTATGGTGCACTCCGTATTTGTTTAATAATTTGTGACTTTTTGAGCTTCTTACCACATTTTTAAAGTTGGGAGAAAAGGGAGGGGCTTTGTGTGGCCTGCTGGATTTACTGTAACTTACTCCAGTCACCGGTATAAGCTATAAACCTCAATTTCTGGCACACGACTGCTAGAGATGCGACTCATTTATTAACATGCATCTTAGAATAAATTGGGTGCATCTCACTCTGGCACATAGGAATCAGGTGTAGTGTATGGGAGCGCCAGGCTTAATAAATCTGTTCCCAATGTTCCTGTCTTTCCAAAACAGTGCCACGCCTGTCCAGGGGTTGTTACTGCAGCTCAGCTTCTTTGAAGAGAATGGAGTTGAGCTGTAAATACCACACAACGTGAGGATGTGTGGTTCTGTTTCTGAAAGAAAGTGACCACATTTTTTTTTTTTTTAGACATTCCCTTTAAATTTTTGTGCAGCTGTATAGAGTAGTGTAGCTCTGATGCAGGAAAGCGGCGCTCTACTGTTCCATGGAAGTATTAGAGGATATATCCCCCCCCCCCCCGAACACTTTAACCAGTTCAAGACTTTGAGAGCCATAACTTATTTCAGTTCGGTGTTGAAAATAATTTTCATTTTTTTATTTTAGTATTTTATTGTTTTTATTTTTTAGAACCGTGGAAATGTTAAAAAGGGGAAAATAGTCTGTTTTTCACAGCTTTTTCCATTCTTTTACTACCACAAGGTGCAACTAAAATATGTTTTTATTTTAATCATGTCCCATTTCCATAACGGTTATTTTGATATAAAAGGAGGATAAAAGCTGCATTGTGTCATGTGGTGGCATTTGTATAATTTTTTTTTTTCCTTTATTTATTTTACACTTTTAAAGTGTAACTGTCATTTGTTTGTATAGGGACAGGCATTTATGTAAAACACTTTATTAGGGAAAGCAGTTTCTTTGTACCAGAGAACAGGGTGTAAAAAGTGAGTGATGGTAAGGAGGATTGGTTTTCAGCATTGTACTGAGCACAGATGACGTGTGTATAACAGAAGTCTGTCACTACACCAGTCCATTGATTATGTACACGTGCCCTAACATCACTGCCCTTCTCCCTGCACATCTGACCTGCTGCCAGTGCTTCCGGCTAGTTTAGCTCTTCTCTTTTACAGTCAGTGTACAGTAACACAGCGCACTTAATGTGAGCACAGGACGCTGAAAACAAGGATGGTAAAATTTAAAAATAAAAAACAAATAAAAGCCCTGCCGTGGAGAGCCCTACCTTCACCTAACTCCCTGCTCCTGCAGCTGTTCGCCCCTTGCTTGCAGACCTGATATGCTTGACACACAGGAAACTGCTCCTCCTGGTTTCATGTCGAGATGTCACTAGCAAAGGAGTTTGGCTTTCTTCCCTGGCTGTCAAGACCACGCTCTTTGGTCCTGCCTCTACAGTCACACCACTCTCCCCACCAGCCTTGACCCCCCACCCCATACCCAGATGTTCAGTAACCTGTAGATATGCTGTAACCAGAAATGGAAGGCAGGCTCTGGGTGGTCTCAAGACTACCGGGAATCCATGCACCAACCTACCATCAATCATTGCTTGC
The DNA here is from genome assembly GCA_900303285.1 of Rhinella marina. Classification (NCBI taxonomy): domain Eukaryota; kingdom Metazoa; phylum Chordata; class Amphibia; order Anura; family Bufonidae; genus Rhinella; species Rhinella marina. The sequence continues at coordinate 119,726 of ONZH01028124.1, read as the reverse complement.
CCTTCCCCCTTTTACCCCATCATACCACTCCCGAAATAAGACAAAACCACTGTATATTGGGTGGTGATCGGCCACAGCTTTTATTCTTTTATCTTTAACCACTTATGACACAACCAAAACTTCGAGCTTCACATTGCTCGGACCATCAATAAACCGTGGACGGTATGCCAACCGCTGGCCTCCCAGCGGGCAAGTCCGTCATTAACTCTTGTACTCCTGTGTCAACCTGTTGTTACCGCCAGCTGTGACTTATAAGAGAACCGTGGGCACTAAAAAGAAACAAAAGTCAGTGATATCATAACAACTAACATAACAAACTGCCATTCCCATTGTACATAACCCATTGAGGATGAACATCAGGGAGGGAGGGCGGGAACGCTTCTGCCTGGCCAAGAGGGGGAAGAGGGGGGAGGAGCCGCCTTATATGGGCCTGGGGAGAGGAGGGACCCGGCTTCCTTACACGGAGGAAGGAGAGATTAACTCCTTCCTCCCCTGTTTATGATTTTGCTAGTTAAAGGGTTTCTGTCACCAGAAATGACCCTATTAAACCAAGTGTCATTTGCAATGAGCAAATGACACTTGATGCCAGTAATGTTACTATTATAGTCCTCAGTAACGCCGTTTTGCTAAAAATTACGATTTTATAATATGCTAATGACCTCCCCTAGGTGCAGTAGGCGTGAACCTGCACCTAGGAGAGGCCGTAATTATGCTCTTACCACGCCCCCGGTCGCGCTGATTGACAGGCCGGGCAGCCAGCTCTTTCGGCTCCCGGCCCTGTACGATCCGAAATCCCGCGCCTGCGCAGTAATGAAGCCGGGACCCGGGCGGGCGCCGGCTCTCAACGCACGCTGATCCCGCGCCTGCGCATTGCGATCAGCGCGCCTAGAGAGCCGGCGCCCGCCCAGGTCCCGGCTTCATTACTGCGCAGGCGCGGGATTTCGAATCGTACAGGGCCGGGAGCCGAAAGAGCTGGCTGCCCGGCCCTGTCAATCAGCGCGACCGGGGGCGTGGTAAGAGGCATAATTACGGCCTCTCCTAGGTGCAGGTTCACGCCTACTGCACCTAGGGGAGGTCATTAGCATATTATAAAATCGTAATTTTTAGCAAAACGGCGTTACTGAGGACTATAATAGTAACATTACTGGCATCAAGTGTCATTTGCTTATTGCAAATGACACTTGGTTTAATAGGGTCATTTCTGGTGACAGAAACCCTTTAACCCCTTACAGGGCAAAACCCTGGCACAGAAAAGGGGGGGGGGGTGAAGGGCAGAAACATTATTACCATCCCCAGCCAGGGGGAGGGGGATCACTGTAGTCCCCTATCCCCTTCCTTATACAGTCAGGGGATCTGCAGGCACATTGCTGTGTGAGGAGGGGGTCATATATTGTGCCGCTCTGTGACACCTTAGTCAGACCTCACTTATACCTTCAGAACTATCATTTTAAAAGCAATTCTACCTCCCAGGCCAACATCTGTTTCCTTGAATCCTCTTACAACGTATTATGTCATATTAATTTCTTATGTTTCTTAAACAATGCAACACTCATATATGACAACCTGTCAATATACCACATGTTTTAGACATGTTTTTTTTTAATATTTCTCATACAGATTCTGACTCAGCACTTTGGACGGAAGGCAAAAGACCAGCGTGTGAAAAAGCAAAAGAAGGTGGTCGAAAAGTCTGTCTTTACAGATAAGGACTTCAAAAAGTTTCAGAAAGAGTATTTTGGTGCCAAATAGCAGAGAGGAGGTTCTGTCACCCCTTGGGCAGATGTATTTCTTTGTTTCATGTCTACTGCTTTGTTTTCTTATGTGTTAAATGGGGCACAACATTCTGTGGTGGACTAAACCAAGACACGCTGGACTGCATTTCTCTGTAAAATATTATTGTGTCTATAATCTTTGTTATAAAACTGGGGGAAATGTAGAAATGGTATGTCGCAGAGTGGAACGTAAAGAAATGCGGGTAGAGGGAGGCATGTTTTCAGAATGATATTATTAACCAAGACCAATATGCTATTAAAGAGGTTTTCCAGTAAGATTAAAAAGTCCAGAACATGTTAAAAATAACAATGAAGGATTTCTGTCCATTCCCATGCTGCTGGCCTTCCAACACTTCTGTCCTCGCTGCTCTACTGTTCTTGTCCGGGCTCAACATGGTGGAAACACCAGGAAAGGCCTGCCCCTGCCATTACTCTTAGGCTTCATTCACACGACCGTATGTGGTTTGCGGTCCGCAAATTGCGGATCCGCAAAAAAAAAAAAAACGGATGACGTTCCGTATGGCATCCATGTTTCCGTTTTTTTTGTGGATCCATTGTAACAATGCCGATCCTTGTCAGCAAAAACGGACAAGAATAGGACACGTTCTATCTTTTTTTGCGGAACGGAAATGCGGACATACGGAAACGGAATGCACACGGAGTACCTTCCGTTTTTTTTGCGGACCCATTGAAATGAATGCTTCCGCATACGGTCCGCAAAAAAAACGGAACGGACACGGAAACAAAATACGGTCGTGTGAATGAAGCCTAAGGCTGTGTTCATACTTCAGTTATTTGATCAGTTATTTCCATCAGTTATTATGAGCCAAAACTAGGTGTGGGTCAAAACACAGAACAGATGCAGATCTTTCCATTATACCTTTACTACTGGTTTACACCCTAAGGCTCCATTCACACGTCCTGTTTTTCTTTCCTGATTCGATCCTGATTTTTTCAGGACCCATTGAAATGAATGGATCCGGATCGAATCAGGAAAGAAAAACAGGACGTGTGAATGGAGCCTAAGACTGACATATCACTGTTTATTTTTCCATTCTTTTGATCCAGCAAAAGAACAGGAAAAAAAAAAAAGAAACGGATCCTGTATTTTAAGCATCTGTTATGCTCAGTTATGCACATTTTGTATCTGTTTTAGCCATTTTCGTCTGAGATCTGTTATTTTAGACGGAAATTTTTTTTGTGTAGGACTTTTATTTCTGTCTAAAATAATGGATCTCAGACAAAAATGGTTAAAACTGATGCAAAATGTGCATAACTTAGCATAGCGGATTCTTAAAATACAGGATATGTTTTTTTGCTTATTTTTCTGTTCTTCTGAGGGATCAGAAGAATGAAAGACGGAAATGTGAACCCAACCTAATGTGTTCTGGCCCCTTTTTTATTTATCTTTAATTCTCCCAGAATACCCTTTATTAGTTCGGCACTAGAGTAACTTACAGAATGTTTTACTGGTTGTCACAGTTATTGCATTATTCCTAGGCCTTATTACAGTACAAGTGCACTGGTGTTGCACCCAACAGCCCAGAACTACTCCTGGCATTGACCTGAATATTAAAGGGAATATGCCAGATGATAGATTTCCAGAACTCATGAGGATACTCTTCTGATATTCCAGTATTTAGGACGCATTCACATTTGTATGATTTGCCACCTTATTCATAAGGAGTAGGTTCTAGATATGGAAGTTATTTGTGTAGCCATGTTTCTAAGCATCAGTACTTTCTAGGCATGGGTTTTTCTCTCCTTTTTGTTTCTGATTAAGCTTCAGACTGTGAAGACCTGCTGCCACTCAGGATCACCAAAGCAATCTTGCATTTTGTCCCAGTGCTGATTATCCTTATATTCTCCTTAATTTCTTAATCCACCAGATGGCTGATAGCCACATGCTTCCAACAGAAGGCAATGGAGGTTAATACCAGTGAGTTAGTAACGTGGTCCTTCACCCACTGAACAGCCCCATACAAACAGATGGGAGCCATGAGGGACATGTCATGTGACTTTGTTCAGTCAAAGATGGATGTTTCATCGGACGAATAGCCCCCACTAGCTTTCTGGTATTGAATCAGATAGATGCCCTAACTATTGGTGGATGAGACCTCTGTAACGTGCCCTCAATACAATATCTGCCAACATTTTCATTGTCATAAATCTGAAAGTCTGCTTCAAGAAACATTTTTATTTGACATTTTATTTAAGGAGCGGATTAAAAAATGAACACAAATTCCTATTACTACTGTATTGCCAGTCCTTTCCTTTGTTGTTAGAATATATCACTATTTTTTGTAAGATATCTATGAAACGTCTTTTATTTCTAATACATCTGAAATAATGAATCAACTTTGCAAAAGGGCATCTTCACATCACTAGATTACTGGATTGGTGACATAAAAAGTACAAACATACCTATGGTGGCATTTATACTGGTTGTGTAGCTGAAAAAGATTGTTCAGTACTGATAACCCACCCCGTGCAGCTGTTTGCTCTATACATTGTATAGTGGTCATGTCTGGTACTGCAGCACTGCGTCTACTCACTTAGTCGGAAATGAAGAGCGATCACTAGCAAAAAATACTGACACTTCCCTGGCTTGCCAGCACCCAGCAGCCACTTGGCATGACTAGAGATGGAATGAAAGTTAATGTTTTTTTCCCCCCCCCATTCATCTCTATGACCATACACCTGGGAGACTGCCTTAACCTCATAGGACAGGAAAATAACAGAGAGGTTTAAAAACCGCTCCAGCTTCAGTGTTTTTTCCTGTCCTGTCAAAGGACATGCAGCCAGAGAGGTGCTGGGAGCTTCCACCGGAGGTTCCTGGCTGAAGTGTTTTTACACTGTTTGTACCTGCCAGGCCGGGGTTGGATACAGTATGTGTGGCTCTCCCCCTTCAAGTTGCAGCCTGGGTCCGGGCACCCGACGACGTTCCCTTCTGCGGTGGCCCATGGGGTGCAATACGGAAAGGCAGCATGGGGCTGGAGCCACCATAGGTCTGTTTCCACTTGTTTGTATGTGACCTCTCAAACACGAAGAAAAAGAAAATATAATGCAACAGCACTCTGCAAACCAAATAAAGTACAAAAATGCCATAGTTATAGAAAATATTCTGGTGCTAATGCTACACTTATTTTGTAAATTGGAGATTCTCGGCAAATACGTTTTGTACAAAAGTATTTGGGCCCGTCTGCCAAATGGGACGATCTCTGTAAAGATCATTCACACGTCCATGCTCAAATCCGTGAGCAGGTAGTCAGTGATGCATCCATGAAGCAGTCCGTGAAGGATCCGTGTTGAGTCCGTGTGTCCATTTTTTGCTGTCCGTATTGCATCTGCGTTTCACTGACACTGAACAGCTGAAAATTCTCAAAGAATCTCTTCTTAATGATCCGTAAAACACAGATGGCGTGTTGCATCCATGGTTTTCACGGACCCATAGACTATAATAGGTGTGAGGGATCCGTGAACACAGACAAAATAGAGCATGCATCTGTGCTAAAAATACTGACCCACGGACCATGCTAAAACACTGATGTCTGAATACACACATTAAAATGAATGGGGACGTGTGCTGTCCGTGGAGAACACGTACAGCACACGTCCATGAAACACTGAAGTGTGACTGAGGCTTTAGACGGGAACCTAACACTAAATACTACCTGTTATGTGCCTGTTATTATGCATGCTGGGTCCAATCTACCTTTTACCATTTTTGGTGCTGTAATGGCATCCATTAACTCCAGGGAATGCAGGTACCAACATGCATGCTGAGCCCACTCTATACCTGTCCTGGTGCCAAAAGGCTTCCAGTGAGTGCAGGGAGAGCAGGCTACAGCTTTAGGCTCCATTCATACATCCTGTTTTTCTTTCCTGATTTGATCCAGATTTTTTCAGGACCCATTGAAGTGAATGGATCCAGATCAGGATCGAATCAGGAAAGGAAAAACAGGACGTGTGAATGGAGCATTATACTTACACTAATTAAAATCAGCCTATGGGGCAGACAGGCTGGTCAGGAGTGCAAGACCAACAGGAGTCAGCAACACCTCCAACTCCAGTACAACTGAAAAAAAAAGGGAGGGGGGGCAGTCAGCACATCCCAATGCGCAGGCCGCCACAGCCCATAGGCTGATTTTTATTTTTTCTTTGTTACAGAACGTGACATACTTTAACGATTGGGATATTATCCAAATTTGTGGATGGCACGTGTGTGAATGCTTACATTGTAAGCTGTATCCCTAGGTTTAAAGTTTTTTCATTTTTAGCCACATGGTGGCAGCAGCACAATGAATTTTATTATGTACAATTGTATACATTTCCAGTCCATCAGCCAAATGTTACATATAAAAATGGGATGTTCTAAACTGACATTTATGAGTGTGTATGTTGCACTCGTATCTCACCAAAAACACATATATTAAAGCATGTGCGTTAAAGGGGTTTTCCACTTTTACTATATTGATGACCTGTCCTCAGGATAGGTCATCAATATCATATCAGCGGGGGCCTGACTTCTGGCACCTCCACCGATCGGCTTTTTGAAGAGAACGCAGCAGTCCTACCAGCGCTGCCTTCTCTTCGCTACTTACCTGCTCACCATCATTGCTGCAGCGGCAAGCAGGTGTAATTACAGCTCCTCTGTCCCCACTCACTTCAATGGGATGGCGGAGATGTAGCTTGCTGCTACAATCTCGACAGAAAGCAGGTAAACAGAGAAGAGAACACAGCACTCGTACAAGCGGTGTGTTCTCTTCAAACAGCTGATCGGCAGGGGTGCCAGCAGTTGTGCTCCAGCTGAACTGATATTGATGACCTATCCTGAGGAAAGGTCATCACTACAGCAAAACCAGAGAACCCCTTTAAATGCATTTTAAGGTGCAATCATTGTTGCATTACTCAATACCTCTGTATAATGCTTGTTTGAAGTCTGATATTGAGGTAGTTCTTCTTTTGGGTAAAACCAAATGATGTGTGCGACCACACGTGGCAACCAATAGCCACACAATTTTACAGCAGAATTTATCCTTGAACGTTTGAGCAGCTGTTGCCAATTTGGAGCTTTCACACACAATTATAGAAAATATGGGGGAAGGGTCTGTTTGTAGTCACAGATGCAAAGGTGTAATCAGATTTAATTGTAGGTTTCTATGCACCTAAGGCTGGGTTTTTACATATTAAAGAGTTAATAAACTTTTAACATTTTGGTAAAATGTCCTAAATACCCTAATATATTTTGTAATATACTTTGTTAATGCATTTGAATTTTTAATAGAGCCCCCCCCCCCTCCCCTATGCTCTTAAAATCCACTTTTCTCCACACTGCTGACTTCTCAGCGGTGTAAGGAGTCTACAGTTTATGAATGGGCCCGCAGTGAGTACGGGCAAGAGTGCACATTGTTGTTCCTGTCTGTGCCCCCAGGAGGTTTACTAAATCCTGCCATAGCAAAGGGGTACTCTGTAACCATGTACTATGCCATGATTAGCTGAGCGGAGCGCGCTCCTGCTTCTGCCTGCTCTGCTAAGCTAAGAGAGCTGACATGCAGGCAGAAGCAGGAGCCCACTCCGCTCAGCTAATCCTGGCATAGTACATGGTTACAGGGTACCCCTTTGCTATGCCAGGATTTAGTAAACCTCGTTCTCGGTTCTCTGCGGCCCCATTCATAAACTGTAGACTCCATACACCGCTGAGAAGTCAGCGGTGTACAAAAAAGTGAATTTTAAGCACACAGGGGGAGGGATATCTCTATTAAAAATTCAAACTGCATTAAGAAAGTATATTACAAAAAGTATTACTAGGGCATTTACGACATTTTACCAAAATAGCAGGTGAAGCATCTGATTGTATGTGCTTCATCTCTGCTTGTTGAGAAAGTGCAGCAATTTGTAGCTAACCATTGTAGTTCTGCTGCACATCACAGTACTGGCAGCAGAATTACATGCAGAAGATCTGCAGCATTTACAGTAGAATTGCAATGGATGACATTTTAACATCTCCTTCACATGCTGCAGACATTTCCTGAGACAAAGATCTTGTACTCCCCAGAGCATACTGTATATGCTTGTTTGATGAAATTGGCTGATACAGCTAGGTATGTGAAGGATTCATCATGGCAGATGTTGCTTTCTTAGTATTGCAGGCTGCATATTTCAATATTTCCCTGTTTGGTAGTTTCCAGTCTTTCCTAATGTAGCATTGTGTAATTCTGCTAGCGATCATTATCATGGTACAAATGTGGCGGTTGGTGTGTTTGCTTACAAATGTGTGTGGGTGTATGTACTAAAGGGGATACTGGTTACACTGTTACACCACAGCCTTGTAATCGTGCAATGTTCTTTCCAGTGAATTTAGGATCCCTTTTCCACCATCCACACAGAGACCACATGGGCAAGGATCAGTCAGAGTAGAATACGTAATACATATTTCCTGTGGAGCAGTTTTCCGGTCTTGCCCAAATACAAGCTTACATCCTGCTGTCGAAATTTCTGACTGCCCTTAACTTGGAACATTTGGTACTGAAAACAGAAGTATGTTTATGTTGTATGCTGGGTTCTCCATTTTTGAATTTTTTGTAAATCCAAAAATAGGGCATCAAGATTCCTTTAAAGTTCAGTGAGAAATGGGGAAATTATGTGGCAAACCCACTTTCAAAAAGTTCTAGATGAAACAAGAGTGCCACGACAGTGATTTGAACCAGGAGAACTAGACCTCACCTATAGCACTCCCTTTCTCCACACCCAGATACCCCTAGGACTTACAATAGGGCTGAATGGCAAAACAACCAGTCGCAAGAATATGAAGCGCGTATCAACACTGACAAACAAGTATACAGACGTAAACTCACCGATAGATGACAGGAACCAAATGGAGATGGCAAACATGAAGGAGATGGCAGTGATGCAGATGGAAGATGGTGATGACATACAGACAGAGATTGAACATTGAACAGAAATGAAACTGACCCTAATCTGCAATACTAACCCAGCAAGACAAGAAGCTCAAAAGACAATAAAAAACAGAACGCTGCAAACATACAATAGCAGACTCCACAGGAAAAGAACAATTTGCTAGCAGCAATGAAGGCCGTAGAAGGACTATAGGTACCAAGCTACACAAACACCACACAAATCTAGGCTAGGAGCAGGGTACAAGGAATATAGAGCCCACACTATACTCGGCAACTGAAGAGCAGAAAGCATGAACTTTTTTAAAGTAACATTTGACAAAAATAACAAGAACATACATCATATAAAACACAGACATGTGGAAATCATATTAATGTACACTCAGTAGGTGGCTAGCATATACATAACTACTGTGATGAAGCAAATGAATCAATGTACAAAGGGTACAGAGTATCTAAACATAAAGGAACCTGCAATATACATCGACTTCAACATAATGTACTCATGCAATAAGTGCAATTTCTCTTTCTTAGCAAATATTAAACCCCTTAAAGGCCTTTTTACATTTTTGAATTTTCCTCCCCACATTCCAATAGCCATAACTTTTTTTATTTATCTGCTCACATAGCTATCAGCGTTGATTGCGTCATCTGAAGGGTTAAATGATGGGGTGCAGCGGGACCACCGTTCCCCATCATTGCGGTCGGGTGCCTGCTGGATGATACAGCCGGCATCTGCAGGCACATAATGCTGTACATGTACAGAATGATGCGTTAAGGGGTTAAGAAAGTTGAACAAGTTGATTGTATCACCAGATATCAGGTGTGCAGCCATAAACTATTTTATACCCTCACCAGGGGCAGACTGGCAACTTAAAGTGGCACTGGAAAAAAAAACTAAAAGTGGCCCCATTTTGTAGTCGGGTCCAAACTGATAGAAGGCAGGGCCAACAATACCATATCAACAACACCATATTGCGGCTCAAAATACCACCCCAACAGAGCCAAGTACCACAGTGCAACACAAAATACTGCATCAGCAGCACAAAAAAGAACCCTAAAACTGCCACTGGTGGCCGTGAGGAGGGTTCAGGCAGCCCCTGGACATTGGCCCATCGGGAAGTTTCCCTGTATGGTCTATGGCCAGTCTGCCCCTGTCCTCACCCCCCTATAAACATAATGATCAGTTGCTTATTCAGTGCAGATACTTTGGTCAGCTGCTTACTTCCTGAATGAACAGTTGGAATTGTTGACCTCTCACGTGGAGGATCCTTGTATCCCCTGATGTCTGCCCTTAGATGGACAATCAAGATTTTTTGTAGTGTATATGGGCAGCTGTAAAGCACTGTAAATACGCTTGTACAGGCTTAGGAAAACCTGGCTTCTTTTGTAAAAAAAAATAATGCCACTCCTGTACACATGTAAGCGGGTGGCACCCCGCTGAAATGATGCAGAACCAAATAAGTGGCTTTTTCTTCTCACATAGAGGCACTACACACTTATTGGTTGCAGTTCACAAACTTGACACAATGGGGAGATTTATCAAACTGGTGTAAAGGAAAACTGGCTCAGTTGCCCGAAGCAACCAATCAGGTTCCACCAAAGGAGCTCTGAGAAATGAAAGGTGGAATCTGATTTGGGCAACTAAGGCTACTTTCACATTAGCGTTTTTAAATTCCGGTATTGAGTTCCATTATAGGGGCTCAATACCGGAAAAAACGCTTCAGTTTTGTCCTCATTCATTGTCAATGGGGACAAAACTGAACTGAAGACAACGGAATGCTCCTGAAAGCATTCCGTTCCGTCTTCAGACCGGAGAACAAACCGCAGCATGCTGCGGTTTTCTCTCTGGTCCAGGCATCCACACCAAGACGGATCCGGAATGACCCCCAATGCAAGTCAATGAGGACGGATCCGTTTGGTGTGGACACACCAGTAATCCGGATCTGTCCTCCATTGATTTCCAATGGGGGGGGGGGGGGGGGGGTCATTCCGGATCCGGCTACATACATACAGACATACATACTCCAGGGACGCCGGCAGCATGTCTTCACGCGCCTCCTGCGCGCAGTTATGACGTTTCCCCACTGCGCCCCTGTGGGAAATCATCATCATTGCGCGCAGGAGACGTGTGAAGACGTTCTGCCGGCGTCCCTGGAGTATGTGAGTATGTATGTATGTCTGTATGTTTGTTTGTTTGTCTGTCTGTGTCTTGTTTCAATGTGTGTCATGTGTGGGGCCGGAGCGCTGCTTCGGCTCCACACATGTATAGCGTTAGCACGGATCCGTTGGCACCCTTTAGGTGCCGGATCCGTGCTAATGCTAGTGTGAAAGAGGCCTAAGCTAGTTTTCCTTTACACCAGTTTTGATAAATCTACCCCAGTATGCTTAGTTGTGGCATATCACACTTGGCGGGATGTTGCACTTAAACAGTTACTAACGTTTCATAAATATCACAAAGTGTTTTGTGGTCACTTTTGTGGCACTATGTCTTATCAGACAGAAATGTCTAGTTCTCATGTTATCAGCTATTTACCCGCCCATCCTCCCTTTCTAATTGCTTTTATGTTTAAAGAAATGATTAGAATCCATATCCACATGGACCAGCTGTGATGAAGTATCATATTACATATGTCAGTACATGTCTACGGAGAAGGAAGGGGGAGCATGAGTGATATGGGACTCGGGAGAGGCACTAAAGAGACTGCATAGCTACATAGGAAATTTATATCTGAGCCCAGGTGCTAAATTCACAACAATACAGGTCAGTATTTCTCTGTAATGTCCTCCATGATCCTGAGTGCAGATGGTTAGAAAGCAGATTCTCCTCCACTTTCTGTGTGCAGTGGATGGGAGCTAATATCTACCCACTGGGAAAACTGCAAACCGTGCACAGAGGACAATTGCTAAAAAATGCCAGATACAATACATATAATGGTCTGAAATAGTGATATTCCTCATGTACACACACTGTACTATTGATTACTGCAGAGTTTGTCGAATGGTTAGGTGAACTTTAATGGTTGAGGAACATCAATTTTATAATTTTACAGAGTGGTCTCTTACCAGAGTCCAAAGGACCATGAGAAGCACCACAAATGCCCCAGAATCAAGTTGAGCCTAGTGTGCCACTTTGGGTCTCTGGAAGCTACCCATCACCACAGCCTGCCCTGCCTAGATAGTACAAGTGAGTTTTCACCAGCCACTCTGCCCTGATCGCCCACAGCTGCATATATACAAAAGTGCATTTCACCAAACACTTTAGAGCAAAATTAGAGTATGGCCCCTGACCACCAAGTCAGCAAAGTTATGCTTCTAGAGAAGTGTGCCGTCCACCGCTCACAAACTGCAGAAGCAGTAATGCAGCAACACAACTATACCTTAAACTTGACATAGGTCAATGCATCTCATTACAGTTATCACAGACTATATCTATTGAACTCACAAGGTACCAATCTTGCCAAGATGGCGTCCATGAGGTAGAGTACATCCACACGGTCTTGGCTATTCTCCAAGCACCTTTGTAGACTTGTCCCACTCCCCTCTGACACACCAGTACTTTTCTGTCCGGACTTCCTCCTAGGCCCGAGGGCAGCCAACTCTCACCATCAGCTGATCCCCAACTCTACGCTGGCTCATCAATGGCCCAGAAAGTATAAGGCCTCTTTCACATAAGCAATATGGATTGGGACATATTTAATAATGGACTTGCGACTATTTTAGGAGTAAAATAGTTGCAAGTCCCCGTTTTTAACCACTGTGCAACAATACGCCTGGCCGGTTTTACACCATGTCCGCAAGTTGGGCGTGACAGGCGCAGGGGGTTGTGCTGGGGCAGGCACTCCAGCCCCAGCAAATTTACTAACATTAACGCCAAGCGTAATTGTTAGCGAGAAACTACACCAGCCAGGGGCCTAATTTATGACAAGGCGTATAAATTAGACTAGTCTAATGGCAGAGCAAGGTGGATAGTAAGACCCGTGTAAAGAGCTGGTCTTAGTAAATGTGTCCCATTGTTTCAGGATTTGTTCAGGGAAAAACTGATGGTTTTGCTCACAAGTTCTGCAATTTCAGCAATGGCGTTCAATGTGAGTATTTTTCCTTCTGGATTGTGTCCTGATTGCTTGCATTTTTCACACGTGTGAAGTAATACTGAAGAACAACAATCAACATCTCCTGATAACCATCACTGAAAACCGCATTGCAACCGAATGCATTCCGTTTTTCACGCAAGCTCCATTCACTTCTATGGAGCTAGGGCTACATTAAAAACACACAATATAGAACATGCTGCAATTTTCCATGAATGCAGAGATGACGCGTGAAAAACAAATGGATGAATGGATCAGGATTTAGTCCAGATGCTAAGCATTCACTACACGCATCAACTTACTTGTGTGGAAGAGCCCTAAAAAAGTTGGCTCTCAGACTCTCTATAAAGTGTGCTTTACATAGTACTCTATTGTATTCCAAACCCGCTGTTTTTGGTCCGCTGATAATCTAATGCGTATGGGCAGCTACCAACTCTCCCTTGAGATGATGTCAGGGGAGAGAAGGATCTGGTGAGTTGAATTTCAACACTCAATCCCTTTGTTCTTTCAGGATATAAGCTGCCACCTGATGTGTCTACTATAGTAGCAGCTTTGTGCTATCTCCCCTTTAAAAACACACCAAGAGAGTGTGTGTGTATGGAAAAGTTGGTAAAGATGGCTAAGGCTACTTTCACACCGTCATAGGGGCTCAATACCGGAATAAAACGCTTCAGTTTTGTCCCCATTCATTGTCAATGGGGACAAGACTGAACTGAAGACAATGGAATGCTCCTGAAAGCATTCCGTTCCGTCCTCAGACCGGAGAGCAAACTGCAACATGCTGTGGTTTACTCTCCGTACTAGTTATCCGCACCTAAATGGATCCGGAATGACCTCCAATGCAAGTCAATGGGGACGGATCCGTTTGGTGTGGACACACTTGTAAACGGATCCGTCCTCCATTGACTTTCAATAGAGGTTATTCCGGATCTGTTTAAAAGATGCTAAAGATAATACAACCGGATCCGAAATTATCCGGGTCCCTTCACCCGCCGGATCCGTACTAAGGCTAGTGTGAAAGTAGCCTTAAACAAGTGTTATGGTCACTTTTATTACAAGCCTAATGGCTTACTGTAATAAACGTATACACAGACTGGCTTTTTAAATGTTCCTCACCAATAGTACCCACCAAACATCCTTAACACCTTAATTAAAGACATTTTCATTGTGCCAATATATGAACTGAAGATTTCTTTAGCAGAGCACAACCTTTTAGTATAAAGCCTGCAAAAAAACATGAAAGTGACATAAAGATAATGAATGCCATAAATGTTAGGCCCCTTTCACACGAGCGAGTTTTCCACGCGGGTGCAATGCGTGATGTGAACGCATAGCACCCGCACTGAATCCTGGCCCATTCATTTCAATGGGTCTGTGCGCATGAGCATTTTTTTCACGCATCAGTTCTGCGTTGTGTGAAAATCGCAGCATGTTCTATATTCTGCCTTTTTCACGCAGCCCTGGTCCCATAGAAGTGAATGGGGCTTCCGGGAAAAATGCATTGCATCCTGAAGCAAGTGCAGATGCAATGCGTTTTTCACTGATGGTTGCTAAGAGATGTTGTTTGTAAACCTTCAGTTTTTTATCACGCGCGTGAAAAAAGCACCAAAACACATTGCACCCGCGCGGAGAAAACTGAACAACTGAACACAATCGCAGACAAAACTCGCTGAACTTGCTTGCAAAATGGTGCAAGTTTTCCTGAATGCATCTGGACCTAATCCATCACGCTTGTGTGGAAGGGGCCTTAATCTGCACCACAGGAGGCTTTCATTTATACTTAACAATGAAAGGAAAAGACTTGATCCTAAAGGTCAAAGCAGTGACCGCTCATTGTTTAGGGATCAAACCAGCCGTCCAAATATAGGCACCTGAAGAGATGCGGTAAAGGCAGATCAAATTTTTTTCTGGAAGAGTAGCCTTTTGTGTCCTGCTATCGATAATTGAAGATTAAAGCTGTCTTAGATTAAAAAATCCAGCAGATGATTGTTGGGATGGAAGTGTTTCTTCCCGGCAATCGCCTGCTCACTAGAGGAGGAGACTGCTGCTATTACATGCAGCAATCTCCTCCACTGCTTAGGTACAATCACTAGCGATCACTAATGCCCCATCATCCCCATACTGAATCATTGTTTGTCAGCAGCAAACCTTTTGATAGATTCCCATTGCGTTTGTTTGTTCATTGGGTAATCTGCAAGGACGGACTGGGAATTTAAAGTGGCCCTGGAAAAAAAATACTAAAAGTGGCCCAGTTTTGTAGTCGGTCCAAATTGATAGACAGCAGGGCCAACACAAGTAGGTGGGGCCAGCAATACCATAGTCCACCACAAAATACTGCCCCCAGCAGCACAAAAAACATCTCCAAAAACTTGCGCTGCCGGCTGTGAGGAGGGCCCAGGCGCCCCCCAGGGCATCGGCCCACCTGGAAATTCCCTGTAAGGTCTATGGCCAATCTGCCTCTGGTAATCAGTGGCAGTATTACACTGCCAGATCATTGCTAACGAGTGTTCATGCGAACTTGATGACTATTGGCCAGTGTAATAAAGGCTTAATACAGGCTTTTCTATCCATAAACTTCTTAATCTATACCCAAAAATTCCCAAACCATCAACAAGTTAGCTTCGAAAGACAAGTAAATCACTGAATTTGGGGACTATTGGGGTATATTCACAAGCAGAAATTTCCGTGACTATCCCATTAATTTCAATGGAGCTTGCAGAAATCTATGGTCTTCATACCACAAAAGCCAGATTTAGATGAATGCACCAATTTTCAGTTGCAGAAATTACTGTAGCAAATCTGCTATTGTCCACAATCATCTGTGAGTGGTATTATTGCAAAATGGAAGCGATTAGGAACCACAGCAAACCACGTGAAGTTACAGAACTGAGTGCTGAGGTGCATAATGCATAAAAGTCATCAACCTGCAACTGACTCAGTAACTGCAGTGTCCAAATCTCCTTAGGCATTAACATCAGAACAAAAACTGTGCACTGGGAACTTTATGGCATGGGCTTCCATTGCGAAGCAGCTAAATGCAAGCTTTACATCACCAAGCACAATACCAAGTGTAGGATGGAGTGGTGTAAAGCACATCGCCAGTGGACTCTGGAGCGCTAGAAATGTTGTGGAGGGATAAAGTTGTGGAATTGTTCATCAGGGCTGGCCTAGGACCCTTAGTTCCAGGGAAGGGAAATCTCAATGCTTCAGCATACCAAGACTTTTCGACAGGGGCGTAGCTAAAGGCTCATGGGCCCTGGTGCAAGAGTTCAGCTTGGGCCCCCCCCAGCGCTGGTGCACCTAGATTTTCTGCTGGCCAAGTCAAAAATTGAAACCTCCCCCCATGCCAAATTCTCACCCAAACCTTTTCCCTCCTAACATGACGTATATCACTACAGAACATACAGGGTAAGGCTACATTCACAAGTTTTTTTTGCGGCCTCCGATCTGCATATTTTGCTGCTCAGATGCGGACCCATTCACTTCAATGAACACTGTGTGCTGTCCGCATCTGTATGTCCACAAACGTTCGTGTGAATGTAGCCTAATACAGCGCCCCATACCTCGTACATCCAGTATAATACAGCGCCCCATACCTCGTACATCCAGTGACGTCTCCTCTGATGTAGATCTTCTCTTTCCTCATCTTCTCCTTTCAGACCAGATGCCATTTTTCAGCCATTTCTCATCTCTGCAGTTTGACAGAAAAAAATCTTAGTTTACTACTTTTCCATCATCCTCCGGTCTTCTGGACAAATCATCCTACCACCCCCAGTACTGTGCCACTAGTACCACACAGAGAGTGCCCTTCAATAATTATTGGCACACAGTGTCCTAAAATAACTGCGCCCAGCAAACAGTGTCCCTGACAGTAATAGTGTAAACATAACGTCCCCCAGAAATAACTGTGCTGATACTGTGCCAGGGTGCCCCCCACAGTAATAATGCTCCCCAAAGTCCTAACTAATAATTCTCTGCCAGAGTGCACTTGTTAGTAATAGTGCCCCCAACAGTACTAATGTCCCCATTGTTCCCCAGAAGTAATATGCTTCCAATGTGCCAGTAAGAAGTGCCCCAATAATGTGCTAATAAGTGTACCCATAGTGCCCCCCAATAATGTGCCAGTAAGAAGTGCTCCCCACCCCATACCAATAAGAAATGCCCCCCAGTGCCCCATGTACCAGTAACAAATGCCCTCAGTGCCCCCATGTGCCAGTAAGAAATGCCCCCAGTGCCAGTAAAAATGCCCCCATGTGCCAGTAAGAAATGGCCCCAGTGCCAGTAAAAATGCCCCCAGTGCCCCCAATAGAGCTCCGGTCCGTAATTGCAACAATAAAAAAAATAAACACTTATACTTACCTCCATCAGCGATGCAGGCCTCTTCCGCCGGCCTCCGCTAGGCTGCAGGCGCTAGGCATGTAGCCTATCAGAGGAACAGGCAGGGGAGACGCCTCTCCCTCCCCTGCCCCGCAGTACAGGCATCTGTATCGCCGTCCTGATACAGATGACTATGGAGGTGAGCGCTTCCACAATGGAAGGTCTTATCTCCCTCTGCCTCGCCGCCCCCAACTGTGCGCAGGGCCACGTCGCACCTAATGCCTAATTGGCGGTGCAGCCCTGCAAGTGGCAAAGGGGGCCCTCAGGGCCCCCCTGGCTTAGGGGCCCGGTCGCAACTGCGACCCCTATAGCTACGCCACTGCATTTGGATAATTTATGCATCCAACTTTGTGGAAAAAAATTGGGGAAGCGGTTTTATGTCCAACATCACTGTGCCCCAGTGCACAAAGCAAGATTCATAAAGACATGGTTGGATGAGTTTGGTGTGGAAGAACTTATCTGGCCTGCACAGAGCCCTGACCTCAACCCAATCCAACACCTTTGGGATGAACAAGAATGGAGATTGTGAGCTAGGCCCTCTCGTCCAATATCAATGTCTGACCTCGAATGATCGTCTGTCAAAAATTCCAAAACTCCAAAATCTTGTATAAAGCCTTTGCATAAGGGTGGAAACTGGTTGAGCTGCAAATAAGGGACTAACTCCATTAATTTGGAATGAGTTGTCACTAATGCTCCTGTAGGTGTAATGTGCAAGTGTCCCAATCCTTTTGTCCATACAGTATATAAAGCTGTATGAGTATCTGCGCGAAACACACAAATGAAGGGCATTATAAATAATAAATCCAAACAATAATAATACTGACCATAAAAAGAAATGTGAAATGTGGAAAAGATAATGCCCTTGTGCATTTCCTATGAGGGTCACACAAGGCAAAGCTTCTGCCTTGAAAACCACACTGAAAACGCACCATGCTTGCGTGAATTGTGATGTAGACTTGACCTTTGTAATGTAATAGAGCTGTGAGTTTGAAAATACACAGCAAGCTCTAAAATGCATTCAGATATTTCAGAATGGGAATGTGGGAATTTCCGAACCCTGTTCACTTGCGTCGCACTGTAATTTTCTTCAGATTTTTGATGCACCAGAAATCCCCTGTGAATTCCTCTTTGCAAGCCCTCTTCATTGCTTGTACTCTCCACAAATATTTTAGCAGTTTCGAAGGGCGCTTCTGTGGTGCAGTTCAATATTTATTCGCATTGTAGGTGGTTAACAGATAAGCTCAGCAAACAGGCCTACGGTCAAACAATTCCATTTACAGTATAGCAAACGTAGACTGTTCATACATTAAAGAGTTGTCTGGGATTTCAATGATATTGTCTAAAAGCAGGAAATTATATAAAATGAAAAAATAGCTATTGCTCACCTGTTAAATTCCTTGACGTTCCAGTGGCACAGGTACGGTGGTCTGTGCTGGTCCTGCAGAGATGATTTCACGAACATAACGTACAACATCACTAGTCTCAGCTTAACAATTAGAGGTATGGCACATGACTGTTGAGGCCAGTGATTGGCTCCATCAGTGTTATGAGTGATGTATGCGATGCATGGAGAGGGGGGAGATTTAAAACCCGAACAATGTCTATAGTATAGTATTTCTGTATGACCACCAAACCTTTAACATTCCATCATCATAACATTCCGTATGTAGAGAGGACATTGCAAAAAACTTGCACTGGAAAATAGTGCATATACAGAGGGGAAACATCATATAAAAAAGGTATCACAATCTAGTCTGAGAATAATTTATCTGAGTGATGAAGGAACATACAGTAAGTAAGATTCATGAGGATGGGTACAGATTTAACCAGTGAGAAGAGAGAATGAAGTAGTGGTGAGTTCAAAGCAGAGAGTGAAGTAAAACATACAGAGGAGACTGGTAAGGTAAGCACTTCCCAACACTAGTAATGAAGCTGGTGGAACGAGACATCTGTTAAATAGCAGGCGCAGAGGGCCTGAATATGAAGTAACATTTCCATGGCCTGATTGTATAGAGCCACAAGATGGTGCCGAGTCAAGGGGACCTCCACGATAAAGTGGAACGCATGGGCTGATGTCTAGAATATTGAGGGAATAATGTAATAACACAGTTTTGTAGGAATCTATGAACTGCAAACATTACTTGTTCTAGTGAAATAGGACAGCCACCTAGCAAACATCTAAAGGTTATAGGTAGCTGTCTACCTATTCCCTGGAAAAAGGAGTCAAACTGCTCATAGCAGTTCCCCGGAAGTGCCCACAGACACATGACTTGATCTAGTGAGACTGTAGGCACTTAGCTCAGAATTCTTTTCACTGGAGGCTTGATAACTATTCACATTCCCTGTCATCCCTAGAGAACCCTGAGTACCTGAAAATAATGACCCAATTTCCGGAAATGAAGCTGCAGGAAACTTTGATGAACAAGAATAACAAACCTTCAGAGTACATCTGCTAAAGGAAATAGGTAACAAGGCTAACAAACTACAGTCCTAAATTTAGAACATCAATGGGACAAGAAAGTGAAGAATTGGCGATCTGGCCTGCGAATGGTCCCCTATCCTCTGAGTTTTGGACTGACATGAAGTCATAAATTGACAACAATTAGTCCTTCTTAAGCAGGGACAGATTGGCCATAGACACTACAGGGAAATTTCCTGGTGGGCTGATGCCCAGGGGGGCACCCAAGCCCTCCTCATGCCATTGGCCTGTTATATAATCACCTGATGCTCTCAGTAGTAATGCTAGCAGGATCATGTACTTATGCACCTGGCCTATGGCCGCAGGTGCTCTGCTGAATTCAAGTTCTCAGGACAGTGATACAGTTGAATACTGCAGTGGGGGCAGCAGTATTTTGTGCTGCACTATGGTGTTGCTGGCCTGTTGTCCCTTCCTACTTCTTTCAGTTTGGACCGGCCTACCACATGGGGCTACTTTTCAGTGACCACTTTAAGGTCCCAGTCCGCCCCTGCTCTTAAGGCTACCTTCCTGAGAATAGGTCATCAATAGTAAAAAAAATGGACAACCCCTTTAAGTATGTTACACAGACTGCTGGAGGCCTTGATAAATGTCCCCCATAATATATATATATATATATATATATATATATATATATATATATATATATATATATATATATATATATACTAGCAGAAAGACCCAGCTTCGCCTGGGTATATTTCATCTATTTATTTAATGTTTCTGTGTGTCGTTGCAGAGAGAAAGTCAATGCAGCTGACAGAAATTGATTTTTACCTTCATTTTTTCAATCCCTATTGGCTGCGGAGTGGGAGGGGGTGTGGTTTAATGGGACACGGGGGGGGGGGGGGTTAAGTCCTTCATTTCAGGGGGGCCTGAATTATAGGTTAATGCCATGGTAATTTGAGGTAACACAATGGGTAGCAGTGGAAGAAAACATTGCTTTACGCGGGTATATTTAATCTATTTCATTTAATGTTTCTGTGTGTCGTTGCAGAGAGAAAGTCATCCTCCCTCCCATCCCTGCAGCTGACAGATGTTTGATTTTTACCTTCAATTGTTCAATCTCCATTGGCTGCGGAGTGGGAGGGGTCATGGCCTGACTGAGTCGGGGGCGTGACGTTGCAAGACCTGGGGCGGGGTTTTAAGTCCTTCTTTTGATGGTGGCCAGAATTACAGGTCGATGCCATGGTAATTTATGAGGACACGCCATGGGTAACAGTGGAAGAAAACATTGCTTTGCGTGGGTATATTTAATCTATTTCATTTAATGTTTCTGTGTGTCGTTGCAGAAAGAAAGTCAACCTCCCACCCATCCCTGCAGCTGACAGAAGTTGATTTTTACCTTTATTTTTTCAATCCCTGTTGGCTGCGGAGTGGGAGGGGGCGTGGCCTTACAGAGTCAGGGCGTGGCTTAGCAAAGCGCTTCGCATAGGTGTATTTAATCTATTTCATTGAATGTTTCTGTGTGTCGTTGCAGAATGGCTGCAGAGTGAGGGGGCGTGGCCTGACAGACGGGGCGTGGCTTAGCAAAAGGCTTCGAACGGTTGTAGTCTATAATCAGTCTATTTCATCTAAAATTTTTGTGTGTCGTTGCAGAGAGAAATTCACTCTCCCACCCCTGCAGCAAACAGAAGTTTATTTTTACCTTCATTTTTTAAATTCCCATTGGCTGCGGAGTGGGAGGGGGCATGACCTGACAGAGTCGGGGGCGTGGATTAGCAAGACGCTTCGCATGGGTGGATTTAATCTATTTTATTAAATGTTTGTGTGTGTTGTTGCAGAAAGAAAGTCAACCTCCCACCCATCCCTGCAGCTGACAGAAGTTGATTTTTACCTTTATTTTTTCAATCTCCGTTGGCTGCGGAGTGAAAGGGGGTGTGGCCTGACAGAGTTGGGGGTGTGGCTTAGTGAGACCTGGGGTGGGGGTTTTAAGTACTTCTTTTAGGGAGGCGTGAATTAAAGGTCAATACCATGCTTATTTATGAGCCCACGCAATAGGCAGCAGTGGAGGAAAACATCTTTTATTACTACTGAACTGTAGTAATAGAAAAACACATAAGTTATATTTATGGTAACCAGAATACCTTTAACAGTGTCAGTGAATAGAAATGGATGAGATCCTCAGCTGCTGATAATTACCTGGTTGTTATGGAAACCTGCCCTCCCTGTTTGCAGAGAATGGCAGGTGGAGTTTAAAACCAAAGCTCCCAGTTGTAATGTTGGCTAATGGAGATCATATTTTGGGAATATCTCGGGAACGGTACGTCCTAGAGAGATGAGACCTGGTCTAAAACCTTCCCGGACACCTGATGTACCTGTGTGCCGAATTTGGTAAAAATCGGTCCAGTAGTTTGGTCGCGCATAGAGAACAGACAGACAGACAGAAACTCATTTTTATATTATTAAGATATATATATATATATATATATATATATATATATATATATATATATATATATATTTTGTGGGAGGTTTGCTCTGGTCAACACTAGGTAGCTGTGCAGTAAGCAGGGACACAGACAGGTTAAAGTCCAAATACAGTGTTTTATTTCACACTTTCAAAAAACACAAACATAGCCTTAACTCCTAGGCACAAAATAAACAAAACCCTGCTTGGCTGAGCCAATACATAATACACACACAATCCCCTAACTATACGTGGGACTGGCTACCAGCCCCATGGGCACAAACCACAGGTACTGGGTGGCACAAACAATACCTTCAGTAGTCAGCTTCTCCAGGTATATGGCCACACCTTAGCACTACTCTGGGCTTTTTATTAGGCCCTAATGAGCCCATGTGGTCCTCAGCTGCGGGGCTATTAGAAGCCCAGGACCGGAGCCCCGGGTGGAGTGAGCGTCCCCCTGCCAACCTCACTCACTCCAGTATAAGCAGGCCCAGTACTTACTTTACAATCTGACTGTGTTAGGCTACTTTCACACTAGCGTTTTTAAATTCCGGTATTGAGTTCCGTCATAGGGGCTCAATACCGGAAAAAAACGCTTCAGTTTTGTCCCCATTCATTGTCAGTGGGGACAAAACTGAACTGAAGACAACGGAATGCTCCTGAAAGCATTCCGTTCCGTCTTCAGACCGGAGAACAAACCGCAGCATGCTGCGGTTTGCTCTCCGGTCCAGGCATCTGCACCAAGACGGATCCGGAATGACCCCCAATGCAAGTCAATGGGGACGGATCCGTTTGGTGTGGACACACCAGTAATCCGGATCTGTCCTCCATTGATTTGCAATGGGACACACACACACACTTTTTCTTGTTTATGTTTATTGTGGGGACAATTGAAATTTTGATGCTAGGCTTATTAGTAAGGTTTCTTCTATTGACTGGCACTGTTAAACTTTGTGGGGACCATGTTTATTGTGGGGATAATTGAAGTCTTGATGCTAGGCATATTAGAAAGGCTTACCCTATTGAGTAGCACTGAAACTTTGTGGGGACCTCAGTTTTGGTCCCCACAAAGCCAGAGGTCCCCACACTGTTGGTGTGTATTCAGGTGATTGTCCCCACAAGTATAGCTAAACAAGCACACACACACCCCTCCGGCTCCACACATGTATCAGCGTTAGCACGGATCCGTTGGCACCCTTTAGTGTGAAAGAGGCCTTAGCTATGGCTAACACAGACAACATAGGCTATCAATCCTGCTTATGCTGTGTCTGAGTTAGGCTTCATTCACACGACCGTATTTTGTTTCCGTGTCCGTTCCGTTTTTTTTGCGGACCGTATGTGGAACCATTCATTTCAATGGGTCCGCAAAAAAAACGGAAGGTACTCCGTTTGCATTCCGTTTCCGTATGTCCGCATTTCCGTTCCGCAAAAAAGATAGAACATGTCCTATTCTTGTCCGTTGTGCTGACAAGGATAGGCATTGTTACAATGGATCCGCAAAAAAAACGGACACGGATGCCATATGGAACGTCATCTTTTTTTTTGCGGATCCGCAATTTGCGGACCGCAAAACACATACGGTCGTGTGAATGAAGCCTTAACCTTTTGGTTCCCAGAGACACACCCAAGGCTTACCACACAGCATTTAACCATTTTAGTGGCAGATATGTGTTCTCCCAAACCATGCCTTTCTTGCATACCCTCCCCCGCAGTTCAGACCCATCAGGGCGAACTCCTGCCATTAAACAATGGGTCCGGGATAAGGCATCTGCGTTGCCTTGCAGTCTCCCGGCTTGGTGTTCCACTGAAAAACTAAAATTTTGCAGTGACAAGAACCACCTCGTTACTCTGGCATTCCTCTCTTTGGATCTACTCATCCAAGTTAGAGGTGAGTGGTCTGTGATCAGCCAGAAGTGTCGGCCCCAGTAAGTAGTACCTTAGCGTCTCTAAGGCCCACTTTATCGCCAGACATTCCTTCTCTACGATACTGTAATTTTTCTCTGCTGGCGTGAGTTTCCTGCTCAGGTAGGTAACTGGGTGCTCCTCTCCGTTCACCTCCTGAGACAGTATAGCTCCCAGCCCCACGTCTGACGCGTCTGTCTGCACAATAAACTCTTTCTTGAAGTTTGGAGTAATGAGGATGGGGGATCCACACAACGCCAACTTCAAGGCCTGAAAAGCATCTTCTGCTTGTGCCAGACGGATCCTTTTCCTTTCAAAAGGTCAGTCAGGGGAGCGGATACTGTGGCAAAGTTGGGTATAAACCGCCTGTAATACCCAACAATGCCCAGGAATGCTTTGACCTGTTTGATGCTCACAGGTTGAGGCCATCCCTGGATAGCGTCGACCTTGTTGACCTGGGGTTTAATTACACCTCGCCCGATCACATACCCCAAGTAGCGTGTCTCCTCCATCCTGACATCACACTTCTTGGGGTTTGCGGTCAGACCGGCTGCCCTTAGGGAGTTCACTACAGCCTGTACTTTGGCCAAGTGACTCTCCCAGTCATAGCTATAGATGATGATATCATTCAGATATGCTGAGGCATACCTCCTGTGAGGCTTTAGCACTGTCCATGAGCCGCTGGAATGTTGCGGGGGCCCCGTGAAGCCCGAAAGGTAATACCACATAGTGAAAAAGACCCTCAGGAGTGATGAAGGCTGTCTTCTCTTTAGCACGGTCTGTCAGGGGTACTTGCCAGTATCCTTTGGTGAGATCGAGTGTAGGGAAATACCGGGCTCCTTCCAGTCTCTCAATAAGCTCGTCTACACGTGGCATGGGATAGGCGTCAAATTTGGACACCTCATTCAGCTTCCTAAAATCGTTGCAGAATCGCAACGTCCCATCTGGTTTAGGAATCAGAACAATGGGACTAGCCCACTCACTTTTGGACTCTTCTATGACTCCTAACTTTAGCATTTTCTGTACCTCCTCTGCAATGGCTTGCCGTCGAGCCTCAGGGACTCGATATGGTCTTAACCGAACTTTCACCCCTGGATTGGTAACAATGTCATGCTTGATCGCAGACGTGTATCCAGGTAACTCTGAGAACACGTCTGTATTCCTAGCTACAAATTCCCTAACCTCTTGTTGTCGTCCCTTTGTGAGGGTATCTGCAATTGTCACCTCCGAGCAGGGGCGTAGCTATAGGGGGTGCAGAGGTAGCAGTCGCTACCAGGCCCAGGAGCCTGAGGGGGCCCAAAGACCCTTGTGCCACATAGGAAGACACACAGAGCACTGAGGGAAGAGGGCCCAAGCTGAACTCTTGCACCAGGGCCCATGAGGCTATAGGTATGCCCCTGCCTCCGAGTCCACTGCCGCAGGCTTTTCTGTTGCCCGAGGAGATAGTACAGAAGGGAGATTAGCCGGCGACCTCTCTGCAATCAGACTCTCTCTGTCCTTCCATGCCTTCAGCAAATTGACATGGTACGTCTGCTCGAGTTTCCTCCTACCAGGCTGACGTACCCTGTAGTTTACTTCCCCCACCTTTTCTAGTACCTCATACGGTCCTTGCCACTTGGCTAGAAATTTGCTCTCTACCATAGGGACTAGAACCATAACTCGGTCACCGGGTTTAAAGGTCCTTACTGTTGCTGACCTGTTATAGACTCAACTTTGAGACTTTTGCGCAGCCTCCATATGCTCCTTGACGATGGGCATAATGGCCGCTACCCTGTCCTACATACGGGCAATGTGGTCTATAACACTTTTGTGGGGGGTGGGTTCCTGTTCCCACGTCTCCTTTGCGATGTCTAGCAGGCCCCTGGGATGTCTGCCATAGACCAACTCAAAGGGAGAAAATCCAGTAGAAGCCTATGGTACCTCACGGATTGCAAACATTAAATATGGCAACATAACGTCCCAGTCCTTACCATCCTTGTTCACCACTTTTTTCAACATACTCTTTAAGGTTTTATTAAACCATTCTACTAACCCGTCAGTCTGGGGATGGTATACTGAGGTGCGTAATTGTTTTATGTTGAACAGCTTACACAGTTTTCTGGTAACTTTGGACATGAAAGGGATACCCTGATCCGTAAAGATCTCCTTGGGTAGATCCACACGGCAAAACATGGCGAATAGTTCCTTAGCTATGAGCTTCGCCGACGTGTGCCATAGTGGGATGGCTTCAGGATAACGGGTAGCGTAGTCCATCACTACCAGTATATGCTGATGCCCCCGAGCGGACTTAACCAATGGACCTACCAAGTCCATGGCAATCCTTTCAAATGGCACCTCGATGATGGGTAGAGGTACCAGTGGACTTCGTAAATGTGCCATAGGAGCATGCAATTGGCATTCAGGGCATGACTCACAATACCGTTTAACCGCACTGTATACCCCTGGCCAATAAAACCGCTGCAGGATGCAGTCCAGTGTTTTTGTGGCACCTAGGTGCCCCCCGAGTATATGTTTATGTGCCAATCCCAGCACCATTTGACAATAAGGCTGGGGTACCAGTAATTGCTCCCAGGTCTCACCCCGCATCTGGTCAACCCTGTATAATAGTTCTTGGTCGACCATGAAGTGGGGATATACCTGATCAGCGCCGTCATGCTGCGGCACCCCATTTATCACCACAACATTTTACCTAGCATGGACCAGCGTAGGGTCCTGGAGTTGTGCTATGCCAAAGTTGTCACGGGATACCTCCAAATCTGACAACTGCGGCCCAGTCACTAACTCTTCAGATTCACCAGCCATTACATCTAGGGGAAATACATTAGTTTCTTCCCTGGTCACCACTATGGCTGGAGCCCCAGAGTCCGGGTCATTGGGCTCAGGGTCTAAGTCCTGACCCTTCTGTGTGGGATGTACTCTTGTGGGTGTGCTACCCAAACTTTGATTTCCCCGCCACAGCGTCCAGAACATGGGGGAGTCCCGCCCCAAAATGAGGTCATGGGGCAAGTTCATGATGACCCCTACCTCATGTTGTCTCTCTCCACAGGGGGTCTGGATGGAAACAATGGCAGTAGAATACTCTTTTAAGTCTCCATGAATACACAGGACCCCGACAGTGCGGTCTATGACAGTCCCGGGGTCGATGTGCGACCCATTAATTAGGGTCACCCGACTTCCAGAGTCCAACAGGGCCACAACCTGGTGCCCCGCCACAGTTACCCGGCAGAGGTGGCGCTCCTCGTCCGAGTCAGGGGTGGCAGCTATGTATACCGGGGCCGCATAAAGGGACACCCTCCAGGCAAAGCTGCAGTCCATAGGCTCTGGTTTGTGGGGACAATTGGCCACAATATGGCCAGGCTCTTGGCAGGCCCAACAGATGGGAGCCTCCCCCCTCCTCCTCCCCTGGGGTATCGCCTGAACATGGGGGGGGAGGGGGGGTGACATTGGCCTGGGAACTTGCGGGAACCATAGGCCTTCGGGCCTTGGAGTGGGCCAGGGAATGAGGGGCTTTCTTCCCAAGGGATTGGGTAGCCCAGTACCTCTCCACCATCCCCACCAAAGCATTAGCATCAGCTGGGTCCCCATGTCCTACCCACTGCTGTATCTCACCCGACAAGGCCCTCAGATAGCGGTCCAGGACAATCTTCTCCACCATCTGGGCTGGGGTTGATGTCTCTGGCTGTAGCCACTTGCGGACCAGTTGGTGCATCTGGGCCCTTGGTGGTAAAGCCTCTTGGTACCTCCAGCTATGGACTCTCTGAGCACGTAGATGGATGTCGACTCCTAAGCAGGCCAGGATCTCCACCTTTACCGTAGGATAGTCCCGGGCATCCTGCTCGCTTAAGTCAAAGTAAGCCTGCTGGGGCTTGGCAACAAGAAAAGATGCCAACACCTCTGCCCACTGTTGCTGTGGTAGTCTCACGGGTGGCAACCCTTTCAAACCCTGTCAGGAAAGCCTCTATGTCATCATCTGATGTCATCTTGGTCATAGCTTTCCGGACTTCGCTCCGGGCATCCCGCTCAGGCATTGCTGGACCAGCCCTCTGTTGTGCAGCTGCCAGTGCTGCCATTTGCTGCACCAGCAGTCGGTTTGTTTCTTGCTGCTGGGCCTGGGCCTCTGCATGAGTCCTTTGCTGATGCTCCAATGCCGGTCGCTGCTGCAGAGTGCTCTGCACCATTTGTTTGATGAGCTCAGGGGCATAGCTAAAGGCTCATGGGCCCTGGTACAAGAGTTCAGCTTGGGCCCCCCCCCCAGCGCTGGTGCACCTAGCTTTTCTGCCAGCCAAGTCAAAAACTGAAAACCGTCCCCCCCCCCCATGCCAAATTCTCACCCTAACCTTTTCCCTCCTAACATTACGTGTATCACTACCGAACATACAGGGTAAGGCTACATTCACACGTTTTTGCAGCCTCCGATCTGCATATTTTGCGGCTCAGATGCGGACCCATTCACTTAAATGAACACTGTGTGCTGTCCGCATCTGTATGTCCATTCCTATTTTTGTCCGTTTTGCGGACAAGGATAGGCATTGTTACAATGGATCTGCAAAAAAAACCGATGCCATACGAAACATCATCCTTTTTTTGCGGATCCGCAATTTGCAGACTGCAAAACACAACGTTCGTGTGAATGTAGCCTAATACAGCGCCTCATACCTCGTACATCCAGTATAATACAGCGCCCCACACCTCTTACATCCAGTATAATACAGTGCCCCATACCTCTTACATCCAGTATAATACAGCGCCCCATACCTCTTACATCCAGTATAATACAGCGCCCCATACCTCTTACATCCAGTATAATACAGCGCCCCATACCTCTTACATCCAGTATAATACAGCGCCCCCTACCTCTTACATCCAGTATAATACAGCGCCCCCTACCTCTTACATCCAGTATAATACAGCGCCCCCTACCTCTTACATCCAGTATAATACAGCGCCCCATACCTCTTACATCCAGTAGAATACAGCGCCCCATACCTCTTACATCCAGTAGAATACAGCGCCCCATACCTCTTACATCCAGTATAATACAGCGCCCCATACCTCTTACATCCGGATATCTTCTCTTTCCTCATCTTCTCCTTTTAGACCAGACGCCATTTTTCAGCCATTTCTCATCTCTGCAGTTAGACAGAAAAAAAAAAAATCTTAGTTTACTACTTTTCCATCATCCTCCTGTCTTCTGGACAAATCATCCTACCACCCCCAGTACTGTGCCACTAGTACCACACAGATAGTGCCCTTCAATAATTATTGGCACACAGTGTCCTAAAATAACTGCGCCTAGCAAATAGTGCCCCGTAATAGTGTAAACATAACTTTCCCACTGAAATAACTGCACCCCCATGTGCCAGTAAAAATGCCCCCAGTGCTCCCATGCCATTAAGAAATGCCCCCAGTGCCA
The DNA here is from genome assembly GCA_900303285.1 of Rhinella marina. NCBI lineage: Eukaryota > Metazoa > Chordata > Amphibia > Anura > Bufonidae > Rhinella > Rhinella marina. Next base: position 90,368 of record ONZH01028124.1, on the reverse strand, counting down.
GTAAAAATGCCCCCAGTGCCCCCATGTGCCAGTAAAAAAAAGCCCCCAGTGCCAGTAAAATGAACCCAGTGCTCCCATGCCATTAAGAAATGCCCCCAAGTGCCATTGAGAGATGCCCCCAGTGCCAGTAAGAATGGCCCCCAGTGCCAGTAAGAATGGCCCCCAGTGCCAGTAAGAATGGCCCCCAGTGCCAGTAAGAATGGCCCCAGTGCCAGTAAGAATGGCCCCCAGTGCCAGTAAGAATGGCCCCCAGTGCCCCCATGTGCCAGTAAAAATTCCCCCAGTGCCTGTAATAATGCCCCCAGTGCAGGAAAATTGCCCCAGTGCCCCTATTTGCCGGTACAAATGCCCCCAGTGCCCCCCCCATGTGCCAGTAAAAATGCCCCCATGTGCCCCCAATAGAGCTCCCTCCGGTCCAAGACTACAACAATAAAAAAAAATAAAAATAAACACTTATACTTACCTCCATGGAGCTGGCAGCGATGCGATGCAGGCCTCTTCCGGCCTGTGTCCCGCGCTGTACGGCTCAGGCAGCGCGATGACGTCATCGCGCCGCCTGAGCCGGCCTCTGATAGGCTGCAGGCCTAGTGCCTGCAGCCTATCAGAGGAAAGGGCAGGGGAGACGCCTCTCCCTCCCCTGCCCCGCATTACAGGCATCTGTATCGCCGTCCTGAGGACAGCGATACAGATGACTATGGAGATGAGCACTTCCACAATGGAAGCGCTCATCTCCCTCTGCCCCGCCGCCGCCACAACTATGTGCAGGGCCGCGCCGCACCTGCCTAATTGGCGGTGCGGCCCTGCAAGTGGCAAGGGGGGCCCTCGGGGCCCCCCTGGCTTAGGGGCCCGGTCGCAACTGCGACCGCTGCGACCCCTATAGCTACGCCACTGGATGAGCTGCTCCATGGCTGTGGCCTGTTTCAGCGCTGTTGTCAGCCAGGACATGCAACCAGTGTATGCTTCACTGCACCTGTGCCCGCATCCTCCACCATATGTGGGAGGTTTGCTCTGGTCAACACTAGGTAGCTGTGCAGGAAGCAGGGACACAGACAGGTTAAAGTCCAAATACAGTGTTTTATTTCACACTTTCAAAAAACACAAACATAGCCTTAACTCCTAGGCACAAAATAAACAAAACCCTGCTCGTATGAGCCAATACATAATACACACACAATCCCCTAACTATACGTGGGACTGGCTACCAGCCCCATGGGCACAAACCACAGGTACTGGGTGGCACAAACAATACCTTCAGTAGTCAGCTTCTCCAGGTATATGGCCACACTGCTTAGCACTACTCTGGGCTTTTTATTAGGCCCTAATGAGCCCATGTGATCCTTAGCTGTGGGGCTATTAGAAGCCCAGGACCGGAGCCCCGGGTGGAGTGAGCGTCCCACTGCCAACCTCACTCACTCCAGTATAAGCAGGCCCAGTACTTACTTTACAATCTGGCTGTGTTAGCTATGGCTAACACAGACAACACAGGCTATCAATCCTGCTTATGCTGTGTCTGAGTTAACCTTTTGGTTCCCAGAGACACACCCAAGGCTTACCACACAGCATTTAACCATTTCAGTGGCAGATATGTGCTCTCCCAAACCATGCCTTTCTTACAATATATATAATTTTTTTTAACAAGTATGTGTCTCAGTATCAGTGTCCTAAATCTCTATATACTACTACTATCTATATATACTACTACTACTCATATCCATATTTAAGACACTCATGCCATCTCCTATATACAGAATACGCCGATGTTCACAGATACACAAGCACCTACACTAACACACACATACACACACTTATTTACTTACAGGCTACAGGTTCTCCTCCTTCTCCTCTGGTGTGTTTTGGGATCTAAAGGACCTGCGATCATGTGACATAATGACATTATCAAAGGTCCTTTAGCCTACCATTACTATTTCTCAATGGTCCTTCATACTCTGGTATGTTCAGCTATAACAAGCACAAGACTCAAGAGAAGATATACATGGCGTTTGATAGGCAAACACCATAACGTTCCATTGAAACAGCCTGCTCCTTCATCTGAATCTTAACAGGATTATGTGTTTTGGTACAACTTAAGGTCCTTTTACATGGGCCGATTATCGGCCGAAAAATCGTTCCTAGGAACGCTAGTGCCGATAATCGGCCCGTGTAAAAGTGGCCCTAATCCGCCGACGAACGAGCAAAACGCTCGTTCGTCGGCTGATTGGATCTTTTGGTTTCTACAAAAGATCCAATCTGTCGGGCGCACATCGGCCTGTGTAAACAGGCGATGTGTGCCTGACAGTATGGAGCTTCCCGGCCGCACGAGTGATACAGCGATCACTCGTGCGGCCCGGCGCTCGATTCATCGGGCCGTGTAAAGGCTCCCTGCCCGAGCGCCGATATCGCTGATCGGCGCTCGGGCAGGGAGACACATCGGCCCGTCTAAAAGGGCCTTAAGATGCTGGGTAAAGTATGTTTTAAGTCTACCTTTATGAGAAACATACTGTATATTTCTCTAGGGAAAAGCGCAGGTCTGAAATTCCTTCCATGTGGAATTTCCTTGGTTTCAAAAATTTTTTCGGTGCTTTGACATTCAGCACTGGACTTATTGAACCATCTGACTTTTTTACAGGTAGAATGTGGCTTTTTACCCTGAACCACTAGGAAGATCTTTAATCCCTGAGTTACATAGGTCACTATGACTGGATCTTCTGGAAAGGGAACCTCTCTAAAGAGAGTCAGAAACAATACTATAACGGGAAGGGAGAAATTCTGTTGTCACCTGACTGAGGTTTTTTCCTAAAGTTGGACTTTTAGAAGGGGCCTTTACTGACGTAATTCCTCCAGAGAAACTTCTCATGGAGTGTTGCTGGAAGTCACAGGCCCCTGGGACTTGATAGTGAACTTCATTACGAAAGGACTTTTTAGGCTTTTTGAGGCCTGCAAAATCTTGCGAGCTCTGTACTTACCCTTAACCTTTCTGATAAACTCTGAACCAAACAAATTACTGCTTTCCAGATTAGGAAACTGTGACTTTGATGCAAGATCAGACATCCTTGCCAAAGTGAGACTATAGCTCTTCTGACATTGTTGACATAATTAAATGTCTGACCGATCATCAAAACTGCTCAACAAGCTGCTTTCAGTAAAGCTATTTTAGAGGAAAGTAATGCTTATGATATTGGAAGGATGACATCTGATCTTCCTGCTCATCCTTAGACAGCATACATAGCAGTGGACTGACTGCAACATTTTGAGATTTTGAACTGTATTTGTTTAAGAGTCTGGTCCATTGTATCATTCTTAACAACTGTCCCAGACAGAGATCAAAGGCAGGATCTATGTTCTGCACTGAGATTGGCTGTCAGGAATCCCAATACTATGTCTTAATACAAGCTTGTCCTCTTTGACTAAGGCAGAGTGGAATGCCAGTTGGGAAAATTCCCTGATGAAGCAGAAATTGGCCATCACTGTGTAAAAAAAAGTTAAGGAGGTGAAGGGTTCCCAGTTAAACCAACCTTCTTGATTTGAAGGTTGCTCCTATGTACTCTTTCAGGAAAGGCAGAAAAACAAGTGAACAGTTGAGAAACCACAGTTGTTAAAGCAAACGTCTCATTATAGATGTCTGGCAACCATGGTATTTTGTCTCAATCAAGTCCTCTGGTCAACTGCTGTAGGGGGTCACATGAATATTGTGAAAAACCCCTTTCTCTGCCCTTTTTCAAAACTCAAATTAGAAAAATAGTCAAACATTCCTCCCTTATCCTCAGAACCAGACATGGCAAGCTTCAGGGCACTGCTTTCCAAAGATGTCCCTTTCTGTTTTTTAATAGGCAGTTCCTCTTAAAATAAGGAGGAAGGAATGTGCTTTTTCAACTGGGTAGCACTGGGCTTGGGGGGATATCCCCACAAATAGAGATGCTGATATGGAGCAGTCTTCCTCCATGACCACAAAAAAAAATTCTGGGGTGGACCGCTATGAGTGGTCTGACTCATTTTCCCAGCAAACAGGGAAGCAACCATGTATACCTATTAGCTGATGCTAGGTGGTTGCCTACAGGAAGAACAAAGAGAGGCAGCAGGGTTCAACACAGATGGAGGCAGTGAAGTAATAGGAATGGATGGAAGGGAGGAGATAGAGGGACCACTAGCATGTAGCATAGCAGTGAAGTACCGGGAGTGGATAGGAGAGTGAGAATAGAGCCCAGCTGATAAGAAAAGTAGAAATGATGGCAGAATAAACTAAGGCGTGTAGCATATATTCTCTCATGGCATCTGGAAAAGTATGATACTATATACTTATATAGGACAACTGATATAAGGAATGGAAGGAGTGTGGAATGCATAGTACAATATATGTGGAGTATATGGAGTAGGTGTGGAGAATGGGGCAGGTAAGGAAAAAAAGAGGAGTGAGTCAGTAACAGGTATCATGTCTGTGGAAGAAGATAAACCGGTACTAGTAATGTGTCAAAAAATTCTATAAACATTCAAATAAGCAGATCAAACTCCTAATATAGGCTTTTCAGTGAGAGTGTTTGCAATGTATTAATCCAAAAGGATTCTTTTTTCTCCAGCAGTTTCATGTGATTACCATACCAATGGGCGCTGGGAACCTCTTCAAAAATTTAGAACTTAAGCTGTGAAATTCTGTGTCATGGCACCAGGAAATGATGCAGAATCAGGAGCAAAGTTTTAGCACATCTGACAGTAGATTTGAGGCTTGACATCTTGTTACGTATGGCTTGAGTATATTCTCCAAAGTACACAAGTTGCAAGGACACTGAGGGGCAAGCTTAGTTCTTGGATCACCAATACTGCTAAGCCCCTCAGTGCTCTGTACTCACCCCCCTCCCCTTTGATTGTCAGGACTACACAGCCCTGTCTAATGGTGCCTGTACTGTGGCTCATGTAGTCATTGGTGATCCAGCATTATTTATGGTGTAAAAATAGTCAATGGTGTCAGCAAAATCATGCATTTCCCTACGAGGGGTGGCACTCCAGCTGAAAGTACTGAAAAAGTCCCAGCATGCATACTTGGTCTGCTCTTCTCAGAATTATCACAGAAATAAATGTAGCATGCTGGGAATTGTAGTTTCACAACAGCTGGAGTGACTTTAGTCCACCCAGATGTGGAAATTACTGTTTTTACACCAAAAATAACACTGTACCACCAATGACTGGGTCACAGTGCTGGTGTGTTGCCACAGTCTGGAAGGTGTGGAGGATGGGAGTGGTAGTTGCTCACAGTGTCAGTCCTCAAAACGATGCTCCCTAGGGCTGGGCAGTGACAGGAGGGTGCAACCTTACTTCTCTCTGAGCACACCCTGATGTTGGGGCTCCTGTCTGATAGTGTCACGCGAGGTCGGCGTCGTGCTCCCTCTGCACGACGTCGCCGTCTCTCCTCTCCCCCTAGAGACGAGCAATAGGGAATTGAAGTGCTGGTCTTGTCAGCCAGCACTTCATGAGTTAATTCTCTGTTTGGGTTTAGCCATGTGGTGCTGATCACACCACAATGGCTACTTTACATATTGTTTGGACAGCTTGCTCCGCTCAGGTCATGTGATGCTGGCCACATCACATGATCCTGGCGGGCTATTTAAAGATGGCAACTGCCTCACTCAGATGCCTGTGATTAGTCTTCTGTAGATCAGTGCTGTGTGTTGGACCTTGCTGTTGGATTATTGGTGTATTGGATTTTGGCTTTGGACTTAGACTACGCTTTTGTGATTCCCCTCGGTATTTGACGTGACCTCCTGTTCTTGACTTGGCTTGCTGACGATTCTGCTATTGTGTTTGTTTCTGTCTGTGTTCGTCTTTCCCTGTGTTCCTTTCCCTACCCTGTGCACGTACTCAGCATAGGGACCGTCTCCAAGTTACGGTTTTGTCGCCTAGGGCATCTACTGTAAGTAGGCAGGGAAAGAGGTGGGGTTCAGACAGGGCACACTATCCCTTGTTTCCCTGTCGTGACAGATAGTAGTTGGGGTGCCCTTAGTGTTATGCGTTTAGTATGGGTGCAAGGCAGGAGATGCAGGTGTTGTGGCTGGTGAATGATGTTGGAGTCAGTAATAAGGACAGTTGTAGGAAGTGCAGAATGGGAGTTGTAGTACATCCAACAGTATCAAAAGGCAGTTCCAAACAATTCACACTGCAAATCTTCCCCAATAGCAATGTATGGATATGAGCAATAATGGAGGTTGTAGTACTTCTCCTCTCCATCTTTTTAAAGTCTCTCTCTGCAGAATATAAGGCAATAAGATTATTTATCTCTAATTCACAGCTGAGGGGTTGAGGATTAAGATATAGCTAGCCAGGGCCATGATGTAAAAGGCTGTATTAGCAATATCCATCTCACTGTAGTAAAGTCTCTATCAGCCTTAAACAGCAAATACCTTACTGACTGACTCCAATGCTCAGCCTTGCAGATTCTGGACCTTCTAGTTCCTTTTTTCTTTCTCTGGAGTACTGTAAAGTAGAAATAGCTTTCTTGATGCATATATTTCAGAGAAAATTATTCTCTGGGACTGTTCTCTCTTCCTCAGTTAACACCAGACTTCACTAAACTAGGGGCGTTTCTAGGTCCATCTCCTAGCTTCCTACAAGGGCAGAGTAAGGGTTGTTAACCCAGACTGATCCATATAAAGTTATATAAGCTCAATAACCAAATAACATAAAATATCAGTAAACAATTTTGCAAGTACCCTAGTCTGGGGTACTGCACATGTACCATTAGACAGGGCTGTCTAGCTCTATCAATCAAAGGGGAGGGGAGACTGCAATGAGCACTGACGGGTATGTCAGTAGCAGTTCTCCAAGAGCTACGTTGTCCCCTTAGTGCTCGAACTGCCTAATCTGCATAAATATAAAAGTTCACATATCTCTGCAGCAGTGTAAGTGAAATAGAAAAGAAAGGTATTGTTTAACCCCTTCACGTATTTGGATGTACAGTCATTTCCAAGCTGCTTACCGGGGCAGTGACACTATAAAGTGTCACAGCTCCAGAGTCTCCGCTCTCCCGGAGAGCAGAGATACCGGGGAAGGCGGCAACGGACCAATAAGAGTGGTCCCTTGCCGGCAGTATTAAAATGCTGGTTTCAGGCTGCGATCTCGACTCGAGATCGCAGCCTGAAATCAGGTAAAATACCCTGTGTGCCGCCGTACCCCCATTGAATTTAGTGCCCCCCAGTGCCCCTGATAATGCCCCCATATGCTGCCACCTCCCCCCTGCATGTGATGCCTCCCGCTCCTCTGTGCTGGCTATGATGGCAGCGGCTCAGGATCGGAGAGTCATCAGCAGAGAGTGTCAACTGTAATTACAGCTCACACTCTGCTGCTATGGGCGAAATTGGTGCTGGCACCGATTTTGGCCGTTTAACCCCATAGATGCCGCGATCAGTAGCTTCCCGCAGCATCTATGGTTTTGAGAGGGAGGGAGCTCCCTCTCCCCTTCCCATTGGGCCGCTGCCATTGCAGCAGTGGTGGCCCAATGGTTACCATGGCAACCGGATGCCTTACAAAGGCGTCCAGGCTGCCATGAATCTAAGAGGGATCAGACCCTGAGGGTCTGATCAGCCTTAGTGTAACTGTGATACAGACTATACAGTGCATTGCAATGCATTAGATTATATACAGTGCATTAGATGACTATTGCAATGCACTGTATAGCCATCAAACCCACTGGATCTTCAAGATCCAAATGGGTCTAGAAAAAAAAAAGTTAAAAAGTTAAAAAAGTGTGAAAAAGTGAAAAAATAAGAAACAAAAATTTTAATAAAAATTGTCTTTTCTCATACGTTCATTTAGGTAATTAAAAAATGAAAAAAAAATACACATAATTGGTATCGCCGCATCCGTAATAACCTGATGTATAAAAGTATCATGTCACTAATCCCGCGTGGCGATCGCTGTAAAAAAATAATGTAAAAAACAATGACGGAATTGCTGTTTTTGTCACCTCACCCCCCCTAAAAAAATAAATAACAAGTGATCAAAAAGTCATATGCACTCCAAAATGATACCAATAAAAACTTCAACCCCTCCCGCAAAAAACAAGCCCCAACACAGCTATGTTGTTGAAAAAATAAAAAATTCATGGACTTTAGTATATGGCGATTCAAAATCTAATTTATTTTAAACACAAAAGTGATTTTATGCTGAAAAAGTAGTAAAATATAAAAAAAACTATATAAATTTGGTATCGCCATGACTGTATCAACCCACAGAATAAAATTATCATATCAAATTTACCGCAAGAGGAACCCCATAAAAAATAAAAATAAAAAACTCTGACACAAGTGCCATTTTACCCAATTCACCTTCACAAAATTTTTTTAATAAAAAGTGATCAAAAAGTTATATGTACTCCAAAATGATACCAATAAAAACTACAGCCCGTCCCGCAAAAAACAAGCCCCCAAGCAGTTACATTGGTGAAAAAATAAAAATGTTATGGCCCCTAAAAACAATTTCAGCAAATTATATGTTAGAAAATCCCGATGCCGCTCCTTCCCTTCTGAATGCTGCCGTGCCCCCAAACAGAGGTTTACGACCACATATATAGTGTTACCGTATTCAGGAAAAAATGCATAACAAATTTTAGGTGCATTTTCTCCTGTTAGCCCTTGTGAAAATAAAAAATGTAGGGATAAAGCAACATTACATTGGAAATAAAAGTAAATTTTTCAGTTTCACAGCTTGTTGGGTCAAAGCATTCACTCCACCACTATATTTATTCGTTGAGGGTCGTAGTTTCCAAAATGGGGTCAATTTTGGGGATTTTCTTCTAGGGGTACTTTAGGGTCTCTTCAAATGTGACATGGCACCTGAAAACCATTCCAGCAAAATCTGCCCTCCGATAACAATATGGCGCTCCTTTCCTTCTGACCACTGCTGTGTGCCCATACAGGAGGTTACAACCACATATGGGGTGTTTCTGTAAACTGAATCAGGGTAAGAAATATTAAAGTTTGTTTGGCTGTTAACCCTTACTGTGCAACAGGAAAAATTGATTAAAATGGAAAATCTGCACAAAATTAGTGAAATTAGTTTTGAGTAACTTAAGGGGTCTAGTTTCTAAAACTGGGTAATTTATGGGTAGTTTGTACTAATTAAGTCCCACAAAGCGACGCAATAACTCAACTGGTCCTTAAAAAGTGGGTTTGGGCAATTTTCTTAAAAATGTTTAAATTTTCTTCTAAACTTCTAAGCCTTCTAACGTCCTAAAAAAGTAAAGTGACATTTACAAAATGATGCAAACATAAAGTAGAGATATGGGGATTATAAAGTAATGACTATTTTATGAAGTATCACTATCTATCTTAAAAGCGGAGAAATTATAATTTTGACAATAGCGAATTTTTCCAAATGTTTTTTTATGCATAAAGGTAAAATGTATCAACTCAAATTCACCACTAACATGGAGCATGATGTGTCACGAGAAAACAATTTCAGAATGGCTTGGATAAGTAAAAGCGTTCCAAAGTTATTCCCACATAAAGTGACACATGTCAGATTTGAAAAATGGGGCTCCGGCATTTGGTCCAAACTGTCTGTCGCTTGAACGGGTTAATCAGCATGGTCAACCCTACCAGTAGGCCTAGTTTAATAGGATTGACAGAGGCTCTTTAAGGATTTTTGCTTCAGGAGAATGTAAAGAACTGTTGTTACTGGATGAGGATTGATGAAGTAGGTGTAGATTTTTTATGTTAGTGGTAGAGCTCTACAATATGGACTTGCATGCAATGTTATTGGAGAGTTAGTTATTAATCTTCTCCATGTATGTCCTGAAGTCCCACACTGTGTTGGCCTTATCTTTATTTGCAGGCTTTATTATAATGTCCTTACCTTTACAACTTTGCAAAGCTTGTCTCTCCTCTTTTCGAAGGCAGGGGTGCATTGGTCATAAACTCTATGACCAAGGGGCCGTCTGAGCCCTCCTCATGGCCGCCAGGTAAGTAATGATCTGTTGCTCCCAAAGTTAATTAACATTGTGGACGTCAACTAGTTATATACCTAGCCAGTGACCACAGGTGCCCTCTTGAGTCCTGAATTCAACTGTATTGCTATCCTGAGGCAACTGGAGTAACAGGACAGAATGTGGCAGCTGGTGCTGATCACAGCAGAGGGGCAGGTCTGAGGAGGTTTTCTGTGCTGTGGGGGCATTATTTTGTGTTGCACTGTTTTTGGTGTTGCTGGGGCAGTTTATTGTGTTACACTGAGATATTTCACTCTGCTGGAGTGATATTTTGTGCAGCAATATGGTATTGCTGACTCCACCTACTTGTGTTAGCCCCATCTCATGTCAATTTGGACCCACCTACAACATGGGGCCACTTTTATTTTATTTCCAGGGCCAATTTTAGTTCCCAGTCCACCCCCAGTCCACCCCCAGGAGTTGCTATGGTCGTGCATGTTTCCCAGGTAGTATTGATAAAAGACTTCTTAAACTTCCTTATCAATAAGTTCAATGGCAGTTTCTATTGCGTGACATGTGCAACATGGATAAAAGTTACTAGGAGTTATTAGTCCCATTTTCGTGACAAAAAGTTACTGAAGATACTAGAAGTTTATCCTTCTCCGTGGTATCTTGTGAACCAGGTTAGAGTCCAAGGTAAATTTTCAGTCTAATAGTTCTGTAGAACCTAGACAATTGTTGTTGGACTTGAAAAGAATTATGTTACAATGGCGTTTGTTTATGGCTGCCGCTGTCCAGTACCTATGGGTGCCGACTTCCTATGTGTGAGCTAACCTCCTCTTCCTCTGTGATCTGCTGTGAGCCTGTTCCCAATCAGTTGCTAATCAGCTTTTGCTGTCCTTGCTTCCTTGCCAGAGCAATTGGTCTCCACAGATCTTGCTAGGTCTCTCTAGCTTGCTGAAACCTGTAATAGAGCTATTATCCAATTGTCTTTCTGGTTCCTGATCTGCGCTTGATCACCGTACTGATACTGCCTGCCTTCACCTTTGGACTGTTTCACAGATTCGTAAGAACTCTGTCAGCTCTGACCTCTGCCTGTTTCCCGAATTTGTGTTTTCCTATTGCCTCAGTACTCTGACCCCACTGGGTCAGCAGCCAACCACACCGGGACTATACCAAGAGGTAGTAGACTGGTGGCTCTCCTGCAGTGAAGGCCAGATGCCTGTATGGGGGATAAAGTGTGAACACAAGGGGCCGCCAGGATAATGTCCTCAGGATTAGCACAAAGTCAAACCAGTTGGTTGGCACAGTGGATCCACATCCATTGTCCATAAAGAATTACATATAGAAGTCTGGAAGAACAAGAGGCCCTTTTGCAGAACCTCTAGTTCTGTAGCTGTGAGTGTATTTGATTAAATGTTTACAAATAGGCTAGTCCGCTTACCAGGGAGCTTGTTTGGATTACCATGAACTATTATGATCAGCATTAGGAGGTCACTTGCTTGTTTTGACTCACTTTCTTAAAGTGTCACTGTACTGTTAAAAAAAATTGATATATCATAGTAACATATCAAAGGTTTTGATCAGTGGGGGCCAGGGTGCTCATGCTGCCACCAATCGCTAGAAAAAGGAGAAAAGTGGTCACACAGGTTTCTCTCAACTCGCTGCTGATGTCAGGCTCAAAGGTCTATGAGCCCGTCTCCTGCAATGAAGAGAGACAGCGCCTTGAGTGAGCACTCCTTTCTCCTCATTCTAGCGATTGGGGGGTGGAGGTCTCAGCACTCAAATCCAAATGATCCAAAACTTTGATATCCCATTACGACATTTCAAAAGTTTTCTTAAAGTGGCACTGTACTTTGGGAAAAATATTGATATGTCATAGTGACATATCAAAAGTTTTGATCGGTGGAGGTCTGAGTGCTAAAGCTCTCACCAATCACTAGAAGAAGTAGAGAACAGTGATCAGATAACGCACTCTCTCTCTCCTCAGTGGAACATATGGAATCAAGATGGTCCCAAAGACTTTCCGTCTTGTTTCTGTCTCCAGCTTCTCTTTCCTCATTCTAGCGGCAGGGATCTGAGCACTTAGTCCCCCACTGACAGTCAAAACCTTTGATATGTCATTATGAAGTATTAAAACTTTCCCAAGGTACAATGCCACTTTAAAGTACAGGTACAATTTAATATTGGTATTGAGCAGCTTCAGTGCAAGCCTATTGCAAGCTCCACATGGAGAGCTAAAAGCACATGAATAATAGGGTGCCCTAACTTGTACTCTTATTGAGCAGACTCCAGTGCTTGGATTTGCGCTGCATGACAAAAAGCAATATGGAATTACAAAATGGTGATTATCCTTTAAGGCCTCTTTCACACTAGCGTTAGCACGGATCCGGCACCTAAAGGGTGCCAACGGATCCGTGCTAACGCTGATACCTGTGTGGAGCCGGAGCAGCGCTCCGGCCCCACACATGACACACATTGGAACAAGACACAGACATACAGACATACACACATACAGACATACACACATACATACTCACATACTCCAGGGACGCTGGCAGAATGTCTTCACGCGCCTCCTGCGCGCAGTGATGACGATTCCCCACAGCGCCCTCTGCTGGGCGCAGTGGGGAAACGTCATAGCTGCGCGCAGGAGGCGCGTGAAGACATGCTGCCGGCGTCCCTGGAGTATGTGAGTATGTGAGTATGTATGTATGTATGTATGTCTGTATGTATGTCTGTATGTAGCCGGATCCGGAATGACCCCCCATTGCAAATCAATGGAGGACAGATCCGGATTACTGGTGTGTCCACACCAAACGGATCCATCCCCATTGACTTGCATTGGGGGTCATTCCGGATCCGTCTTGGTGCGGATGCCTGGACCGGAGAGCAAACCGCAGCATGCTGCGGTTTGTTCTCCAGTCTGAAGACGGAACGGAATGCTTTCAGGAGAATTCCGTTGTCTTCAGTTCAGTTTTGTCCCCATTGACAATGAATGGGGACAAAACTGAAGCGTTTTTTTCCGGTATTGAGCCCCTATAATGGAACTCAATACCGGAATTTAAAAACGCTAGTGTGAAAGTAGCCTAACATGATATAGGATACACAGTGACTAATTAATCAAGTCTGCATGACCTAGATATGCAAACAAGACATCTTTAGTTGGCCAAATGAACGTTACATCTGTTCTCCAAGCTGATAAGGTCTCTTGAGAGTCATGTGTTCTGTAATATTAACCAGTTAAACCAGCTTTATGCAAGTGTTTGTAGCATTAACAGTAATACAGTGTGACATGTCACAAAACAAGTTCAACTGGATATTTTGGGAATAAACTCAAGGGTGTTTGTGTTGCCAGGAAAAAAAAAGACTGATAAAGTAGAGCAGAGAATTGTACTTTACTCTCAACAAACCTGTACAATCATGTATGCAGATGGGAGAAACTCCCAGAAGGTCAACCAACACTGCAGCATTCCACCAATCGGGGCTTTATAGCAGAGCGGCCAGAAAGAAGACTCATATAAAAGTTTGCAATAAAAGTACCTAAAGAACTCTCAGACCGTGAGAAACTAGATTTTCAAGTCTGATGAAACCAAGAATTAACATTTTGGCCTCTGTTCTAAGCATCATGTTTGGAGGAAACCAGGCACTGCCCAATACCATCCATACAGTGAAGCATGTTGGTGCCATCATCATGCTGTTGGGGGTGTTTTTAAGTGACCGGGACACTGGTCAGAGTTTAGGGAAAGCTAATTGGAGCAAAGTACAGAGATATTCATTATGAAAACCTGATCCAGTGTGCTCTGGACCTCAGACTGGACTGAAGGGTCACCTTCCAACAAAACAATTACCCACAGCCAAGACAAAACAGTGACCTAGCCGGAGCCCTGACTTGAACCCAATTGAACATCTCTGGAGAGACCTGAAAATGGTTGTCCACCAACAGTCCCCATCCAACTTGACAGAGTTGGGGAGGATCTGCAGAGAAAAATGGCAGAAAATTCCCAAATCCAGATGTGCAATTTCCCAAATCCAGGTGTGGCATCATACTCAAGAAGACTGGAGGCTATAATAGCTGACAAAGGTGCTTCAACTAAGTCCTGAGTAAATAGTCTGAATACTTATGGCAATGCAAAATTTTACTTTTTCATTTTCAATCAATTAGCCAAGATTTCTAAAATTCTGTTTTCACTTTGACAAAAATGTGAACTTTTTTATTCTTACACAAGAGCACAACATAGCAAAAGACGTATCCGAATGCACAGTATTCTTATATACAAGCCATGTTGAAATACTGCTGCATAATGGAGCATATCTGAATTATGGCAAGGACATAGAGAAATGAGGCAGAAGTACTTTAAATACAGGAATCTATAAAATGTCTTTGGCCAGGACTTCCGGTTCCGGCGCACACATGTAAGGAGCCACGCGACAGAGCTCCGGATCCCTTGACCCAAAAAACGGGGCTTAGCCGCACGTCGGGAAGAAATATCCCATGGGAGATTACCCCAGAATACCAGGGGGTGTTATATGGAGAAATTCTTGTTGAAAGGCAGCCCCTCAACACCGCAACCCGCGCTCCCGCCACGAGATGAGAAGCAAGCAAGAGGCAAGATGGCGTCCACGCTGGGGAAACAGCACAGGCTGTCTAGATCGTCTTCCCAACCACCATATCGTCAACCGGAGGACTCTAATGAGGCGTCGGAGGAAGACTTACCACAAAAATCCCCAGATCCAGACCTCACGATCTCCTGTAAGACCATGGCGGTCGAGGAGGCCAAATTGCTGGCACCGGACATAAAATCCACCCTCGAGGTCACAGTCGCGGCTGCTTTACAGCAACTTCAGAGGGAAGTAGCCCAGCACACCTCGCAAATAAAAGACATGGAGCATAAAATAGGCCTAATAGAAGATGAGCTGGAAAAAGCACATACCCAGGTGCGTGAAGTCCTCCGGACTAACCAGACCCTCAAAGATAAAGTTGAGAATCTGGAAAATCGCTCCAGACGGAGCAATATAAGGATTGTGGGTTTGCCGGAATACATAGCAGCAAATCAGCTAAATCAGATATTTGCAGTAGAAATACCACAGGCCCGGGGTATACAAGGCACATTTACGGTAGAGAGGTCCCACAGAATTGGACCTCCAAGAACGGAAGATCAAGGCCTACTTAATAATAGACCTTGGCCCGCCATAGCGAAGTATCTGAATTACGCAGCAAAGGAAGCCATCATAACTAAATACAGGCGTTTGGATCAGCCATTACAGATACGGGGTCACAAAGTGCTCTTGTTTAGTGATTACTCGGCAGACCTGGCAAAGCGGAGAAGAGTGTTTTCACATATATGTTCCCTGTTAATTAGAAAAAAAAACAAATTTGCACTGGTATACCCGGCTACTTTGCGGGTCTTTCGGGCTGATGGTTGTACGGACACTTTCTTGTCGCCAAAGGAGGCGATGGAAGCCTTAGTACAGGATGGAGACCTATCGTCCTACCCAGCAAGCCCACCGCGCAGAGGTAGCCCTCCAGCAAGAGGACATCGAGTTACAGATGTGCAGAGACGGAGTCCTCCAAGATCTTCTTTCACGTCGAGAAATACCGAGGACTTACAAGATTACAGAACCACATGGGACTGATGCACAGCAGAAATTCAGAAGGATATGTGAGAATATACTTGCCTAGACAGGTTTAAATGTGGATGTTATGATGTCTATTACTTTGGGGAAGGAAAATAAGAAAGAGATATAAGGTTTATTTTTTTATTTCTATTTTTTTTTTAATTCTTTATTCCTCTCTCTTGTGCTGTGCTGCACACGCATTTAGAATGGTTATATAAGATTGGGAGGTAGCGGTGTGGTAGTAGGTGGTTGAAAGTAAATCAATGATCACCTCTAGTACATGATTGTGCCTAATGGGTTAGGGTAAAGGAGACGTCACTGATAGTAGATAGGGAAAAGTGATGAGTTCCTAGTGGATTAGAGACAACGGCTATACCAGGAGTAGTGCGAAAAAAGAGAAGTCACTGAATGTTCACACGTTGTGGTTGCTTAAGTTTGGGGTTTTGGGATGATGGTCCTTAGGCATCTTAAAAAACTTGGGGCTGACATTGCACTCCTGCAGGAGACACACCTAGGAGAAAATGATTTTTCGAGACTCAAAAGGCAATGGGTGGGGCAGGTGTTAGGCTCTTCCTCAAACAGGAAAAAGGCGGGTGTAATAATTAATGGGACTGCCACTGTGGACGATGAAGGTCGGTTGATGAGGATTGAATTTGACTCACCATCGGGACCACTGGTACTATATAATATATATTCACCAAATCATTCCCAGCAAGGGTTTTATAATAAACTTGAGAATCTCATATTACAAGAAAGCAGAAAACAGGTGATAGTAGCGGGAGATTTTAATAGAGTCCATAATGAATGTGAGGATAGGCGTAGACAAGGGACTAGATGTCAAAGGAACCCTGTAGGACATCAAACGTTGAGCCCCTTTCTGTCTGCTACAGAGTTGAGGAGAAACGCGTGGAGAAATCATCATCCCATTGAAAGGGAATTTACACATTTTTCCCACTCACAGGCATCTTGGTCAAGGATTGATTATGTGTTGGTTTCCCCCGGCTTTTTGCCCAAAATTCAGCAAGTCAAAATAACTGATTTAGTGATCTCTGATCACGCCCCGATCTTGCTAGATGTAGTGGACACGGTACCAAAAGGTACTGACTACATTTGGAGACTTCCGGGGCACTTAGTGTCTGACCAAGATTTTGTAGATAGATTGAAGGGTTGGTGGTGGGAATACGCCCAAGACAATAGAGCACATGATCAGAATCCACAACTCTTTTGGGATACTGCAAAAGCGGTTCTGAGGGGTCGGATCATAGCCTATACAATAGGTAAAAAGAGAGGCATACAGAATAAATATGATGAGGCAGCAGTGAAAGTACAGGAAGCCTACACATTGTATTTACGAGATCCTACTGCATTAAACAAAATTAGTTGGGTGACTGCAAAACACAATTTTGATTATTATTTGGAAGGAAAGGAAAGGTGGTTTGCCAACCGTAAAAAAGCGACACTATTCCGTTATGGCAATAAGGCGGGAAAACCGCTGGATAACTTGGTGAGACATGATAGGTACACCCACCTACATCCCCTGAAGGATGACATTGGCACCCTGTAGCACCACCCTAAGGTAATTGCACAGATTTTTAGAGACTATTTTACCAGGCTTTATACTAGGGACCCATTTGACAGCAAGCGAGCAAATGACCTTCTGCAGAAAGTAAAATGTCCCATTTGCCAGAAGACTCCTTAGCTGTCATTAATTCTGATATTACAATGAATTAATTAATTAACACTATTAAACTGCTTCCAAACGGTAAGGCCCCTGGCTCTGATGGGTTCCCGGCAGAATTTTATAAAGTCATGGGGGGGGGGGAGATTCCACCAACGCTTACCACTTTATATAATGACATATTAAAAGGGGGAAAAATAAGGCCCTCAGGGGAACTGGCATATATTAAAGTCCTTCCCAAACAGGGGAAAGATCTAACTTGTCCGGAATCTTATCACCCAATATCTTTGATAAATCAAGATATAAAATTATTGTCCAAGATATTGGCGAACAGACTGGCTCTCTATTTGCCATCTCTTATAGGAAACCATCAGGTTGGCTTTGTTAAAGGCCGTTCAGCAGTTACAAACATCAGGAGAGTATTATTGGCTCAGGATGTGGTGGGAGAGACAGGGAGGGATTGTCAATCAGCGTTGTTGGCAATAGACACAGAAAAAGCGTTTGATAATGTTAACTGGAAATGGCTGGAAGCAGTTTTAGATAGGGTGGGTTTGGTAGGTCCTTTCCGGAATTATCTCAAGGGCACACATAATGCCCCACAAGCAAAGTTGTATATACCGGGTTTTTTATCAGACACAATAGACCTCGAGAAAGGTACTAGACAGGGCTGCCCGTTATCTCCCCTTTTGTTTAACTTAGGCTACTTTCACACTGGCGGCAGGCCTGATCCGGCAGGTGAAGGGTGCTGCCGGATCAGGCCTGCCGCAGTGACATGTGTGGAGCCGGAACCGCGCTCCGGCCCCACACATGTCACACAGTACATACATACACATAAACATAAACATACACACACATATAGACAAACATATAGACACACATATAGACAAACAAACACACATACATACTTACATGCTCCCCGGCAGGTCTTCGGAGCGTCAGAGGGACAGGACGGCTCACACAGGTCACGATTCCCCACAGCGCCCTCTGCTGGGCGCCTGGTGGAATCGTCATCAGATGACGATTCCACCAGGCGCCCAGCAGAGGGCGCTGTGGGGAATCGTGACCTGTGTGAGCCGTCCTGTCCCTCTGACGCTCCGAAGACCTGCCGGGGAGCATGTAAGTATGTATGTGTGTTTGTATGTCTATATGTGTGTGTATGTTTATGTTTATGTGTATGTCTGTGTCTGTATGTGTCTATGTGTAGCCGTATCCGTAATGGACTCCATTGAAAGTCAATGGAGGGCGGATCCGGTTACCATTATGGTCACACCAGACGGATCCACCCCCATTGACTTGCATTGGGGGTCATTCCGGATCCGTCTTGGTGCAGATGCCTGGACCGGAGAGCAAACCGCAGCATGCTGCGGTTTGTTCTCCGGTCTGAAGACGGAACGGAATGCTTTCAGGAGCATTCTGTTGTCTTCAGTTCAGTTTTGTCCCCATTGACAATGAATGGGGACAAAACTGAAGCGTTTTATTCCGGTATTGAGCCCCTATGACGGAACTCAATACCGGAATTTTAAAACGCTAGTGTGAAAGTAGCCTTAGCCCTAGAACCGATGGCTCAATTATTTCTACAATCTGATGTATATGAGGGTATTAAGATAGGAAGTAAAGACCTATTGCTATATCTTCAGAATCTGGAAAACCACTCCAGTGATTCTGGATGCATTTCAATATTATGGCTCGGTTACGGGTTACAAAATTAATGTTAGAAAGAGCCAGATGATGTATCTAGGGAGGCAGACTCCAATTGCTAAAAATCGCCTTGCAGTGAAAGTATCTAATGGCTATTTAACCTATCTAGGGGTCAAGATAGGGAGATCTCCTACTTCACTTTATGCATTGAATTACCCACCTTTAATACAGAAAATAATAAAGGAACTGGACAATTGGAAAGATTTACCTTTGTCCCTAAGTGGTAGAGCACACCTTATTAAAATGATCAGTTTTGCCAGGTTACTTTTTCCGTTATAGACGATACCTATGCTTCTCAAACATAATGATTCCATGAGACTGCAATCAGCATTTACCACCTTCCTATGGAAAGGAAAGAGACCACGTATAGCCTATCAAAAATTGTGTATGTTGAAGTGGGAGGGGGGATTACAAATGCCCAATATCAGACACTATAATCTAGTAGCTTTGTTCAGGCATGTAAAAGATTGGTCTTGGGGGACCTCTTATTTCTCAGATTATCGACTAGAATGTGAACTAGCACATCCATGGGATCTATCGGCTCTTTTACACACTAAATGGAAAGACATCCCATCAAAGATAAAACATAGTGTATTATTAAGGGACACGGTGATAACCTAGAAAGCACTAAGAAAAATATACAAACTCCCAATATATTTATTCCCAAGAATGCCTCTGTGGACCTTACCAGCTTTCCCACAAGGCCGCACTAATAAAATGTCAGATGGAAGCAATTAGGGATCACCAACCTACATGATATTTTGGACACTTCTGGACAAAACCTGATGTCCTGGGAAGATTGGGTTGCTGAGGGAAAGGGTGAAAATAAAATGTAAAAGTGGTCAGGATACTATTTGTCATATATCTGTATAACCATACTTTGTGACACTTTATTGTTATGTGCGCAGTATGCTTGTCATGACTCCTGATTGCATATAAATAAATATTTTAAAAAAAAAAAGTCTATGGTCAGTTATAAGCCCATGCTCCTCTCCCCCGTACACACAAAATCAGATGATTCATGTTTTCTGCTTCCACAGATCCTTAGAATAGTTCTTGCAGTTGGAGGTTGAGGGGGGAGAGCTGTCAGTAGCTATTATCAGATCAAGAGTGCACAGCATTCTACTTGTTTTCGGAGGCCTGTCTTAACTGCTCATAAGTATATTATGTACTGTACAGAAATATTTCAAGTGTTACTAATACCAGGAAGGGAGAGCAATGGCAACAACAAGCAATGGGAATAGAAATGTATTACTATATTTTTTACATTTTACCCAAAAATCTAAACTGTCAGCTAATAATACAAGTGCCTACTTCACTGCTCAGAGAGCGTGAGCCTCATGACATCCTGTTTTAAGCCATGATAATTTGTAAGATGTTGCAGAACACACTGGAAACTACGTAGTCAACTGATTCAAAAGGTTTCATCACAGTAATTTAAATAAGCCTGGGGAGAGGTGGACTAGGAACTTAAAGTGGCCATGGAAAAAATACTAAAAGTGGCCCCGTTTTGTAGTCGGGTCCAAATTGATGGAAGGCAGGGCCAACACAAGTAGGCAGGACCAGCAGTACCATTGTTGGGGGAGATCTAACGCGACCTCAACCCTTTGTCCACCTCTGTCCTAATTGATGTACTGAGTGCATGCAGGAAGAAATACACCAGAATACAAGACTCGGGTATGAAATCCTCTCTCAGTAAGAGTAGGAGCGCCATGACTTGCTTTATTAGACACACAGTGGTTTTTGTATGTACATCAGAGGGGGCGTCCCCCTGAGGCTCGTGGCATTGTTTCATTGGCTAAAATACAAAAACAAGAAAAGAGATAACAATTGGCATCTGCGCAGTGTGCATTATCTTACAAACTGCGGCCGTTATGCCTAGTACAGTGGAATCCATACACCAGCACACCGTTGATCTCCATGTACTAAAGACACCCTGAAATTTGATTCCTTATTTTGTGAGTAAAATTTAAAAAAAAAAACACCACATAAATAAAGTATATTACAAAAATTAACTATTGGGTATTTAGAATAGTTTTTAACAAAGCTGTTGGAATTGGAATCTTCCTGTAAGGCTACATTCACATCTGCATTGTTTTTCTTTTTTTTTTCTGTTTTGTTCTGGGAACAGAAAAACAAAAAAAAATGCAGTGCAGGCTCCATCAAATGAGAAAACCAACGGCGCCTAACGGACACTTGATTATAATGGGGCCCGTCAGATTTCTGTCAGGGAGCTTGGCATTTTGCCAGACAAAATAGCTCTGTGTTATTTACTTGAGCTTCCCTATTCAAAATGCTCTCAATGGTTTCTAAAATTACATATGTACTGTATGTGTATAAAGTCACATTTAGCAATGATTAATTATGTGAAAAGGGGCAATTTAACCAAATTATTCTCTAATTTAAGGTAAGTGGCCTGGAAAGAATCTTCATCTGCCATGGTGATCAGTTTGGACGTCATGAGGCTTTGTTTGTGGTGAACAAACACCTGTTAGGAAAATCTGTGAGACAGGCTAGACGTAAGTAGCTCTCTACTTCTTCTATATTGTCTTACAGTTTCCACACGAGGAGGAAGTAAATGTTTTGAGATTAAACTGGCCTTTTCAGTACCCATTCTCACTCTTGTTTGAGCAGATGATGAACCTAAACTCTGGACTGAACAGCAGTGGACCAATCATCTGATGAACATTCCTTTTGCAGACATGGACATACACATTTTATTCCATATTGCCCATAACAGTTGTTCAAACTGCCCATACCTGTTCTATGAAACCGGGTGATGGACAAAAGATCTTTCATTGAATCTTCTTTAAAGGGGTTCTCCGGGAATTAAGAAAATGAAAATACGTAAATATTACTTTATTATAAATATATTCACAAATACCTTTCATTAGTTATAATGGCTCGTTTTGTCTGGGGAACAATGAATAGGAGAAACAAAATGGCCGCTGTCCTATCAGTCCACTCAAAACCTGTCCTAATCACACAGGAGGACAAGTTACTTCACATCACTGAGGTAAAGAGCTGCCTCATCCTCCTCTCTGCTCTGCTTGTCCGGGATTATAATCTTGACTACAATTTAATTTGATATTTAGCTGAATCTTTGTGAGAATGGAGTTCATGAGGAGACATGAAGTACAGAGAGGACGGACAGGACAGACTGTGGTAATGGAGACTGCATACAAGTTCTGCTGCTCATCAGCCACATCTGCTCATGAACTCCATAACTACAGAGATTCAGCTAAAGTTCTTATCTGGATTCAGCATCATAATCCCTGACAACAGAGCAGAGAGGAGGATGAGGCAGCTCTTTACCTCAGTGTTGTGAAGTAACTTGTCCTCCTGTGTGATTAGGACAGGTTCTGTGTATACTAATAGGATGGCGGCCATTTTGTTTCTCCTAATGACTGCTCTCCCTAGAAAAAGCGAACCATTATAACTAATGTAAGGAATTTGGGAATATATTTATAATAAAGTAATATTTATGTATTTTCATTTTCTTAATTCCCGGAGAAACCCTTTAAAAGAAGGATCTTTGATTTGACTATTGTCCAAAAATTTAAAACATGTCCGAATTCCTTTTTGACGATAATGGTCTGTCATTGGTCGGCTATAATGATGGTTCATTGTTAAATTTTACGTAATGAATAATCGTTTTAGGTTGAAATTGTCCATTTTGATGAATTTAAGACTAATGTATATCAGTACCTCTAGGATTTAATCACCTGAATAAAATGCTGATCACAGGTTTCATTTCCAAGTTATGATACTTTTTCTTAATATGCAAATTAGGCATTTGGTGCAATGAGGGCTTCACCATTGATCTTGCTACACCAAAGCGCCATTTATTTCTGTGGCCAGCCCCTCCCTGGCTGTTTTGCCACTGCCTGGCTGTAATGATTGGTTGGGAATAGAGTTAAGCGAAGTCACTTCGTTCAAAACTTTAGAATAATACTGTACGGAAATTCGTCTCCGTACAGTATTGGAATGTATGGGCTCCAATGAGCCAAAGTAAGTTATTCACAAAGTTGCGTGTGACTTTGTTGAATAACTTCAGTAGTTGATTGACATTGTTGTATTTTAAATTTAAAATGATTATATTTAAAAAAACGGGATATTTCTTGATATTACTTTGTTGACCAAAGCATAAAGGCAGAATAGTAAACCTCCCTAAAGCACACTATTTGCATTACTACACACCAAAATGTACACACCAATGGGTATAGTTTGTTCTTTGGCCCTATAGTTTGCTTGTTTTTTTCAGATTTTTGCTAAAAATCTGACGGAAAATGTTAAAACAAACTATAACATTTTAAGCAATTTCATTTTGCACACTGCCTAATTTACTGGACAAAATAACCTAAAAAAATTCCCCATCCCTCCTATGCACAAATACCAAACATGTACCTGTTTTTTTTCCTTACTAGGCACTTGGCATGACCTAGAATGGAAGGTGCCCATTTTGGCCCAAGGATGACTTTGTTTCCACAGCTAAATTTCAAGCCTCATATTGTCTTTACTGAGGCTCTGCGGTGTCCAAACATAAAAAGTATACCTAAAATGACCTGGGAAAAAAGATCCTGCAGGATACTTATCTATGGTTATAATTTATTCAGATGTTTCTCCTTCCTTCTAGAATCTAGAGCAACGTAGTAGTATTTGTAGGTTGACCTTAATTAATGAACATCTATTTTCAAACATACAGTGTTACTGCTGAGATACTGTGTAAATTTACAAAACAAGGTATTCATTTAGGAATATAGTGAGGATAAAAAAAGTTGTGTTTTACTGAAAGATATATTAGAGAAGACTCATGCTACCCTAACCATGGGTAGCATGAAATATCGACATGCTCCCTCATTCCAATTACTAAGTTTTTAGGGCTTATGCACATGAACGTGTGTGCCTTGTGCCCGTATTACGGACCGCAAACATTGAATTGAGCGGGTCCGCAATTCACAAGATACGGAACGGTGCACTACAAAGCACTTCTGTGGGATTTCGATCAAGTGAATGGGTCCGCACCCACAAACGGTGTGCACTCGCCTGGTACCCGTGAACTGCAGACCACTATTTCTGGTACTCAGCAAGGGCACAGGGCACACACGCTCATCTGAATTGCCACCAGGCTAAGAGAGAATTGTCTGCTAGTCAGTTCTGGCTTCTCCCGGTTGCTTCAGCCTCATAGACAGGTGTCTTCCTATCTAGCAGATATAGACCTGTCAGTCAAGCTACATCAGGTGGGAAGAAGCTGGAGGAAAGCCGCCGATGGGCACTTTTTTCCTTGCACTTTCCTTGGCAACGTTCCAGAGAAAATCCTAATGTAATGAAGGATCCTGTCACTGTTTCATGCTGCTAATGGGTGGGACAGTATGAATCTTCTTACAATAATAGGAAACCCCCCAATAAATTGGTAAGTGTGTAAAGTATAAATGTTAACATTTACTCTCTAGATCTTTATATATCTCTTTTTTTTGTTCTCCCTAGATATGGTTTTTACTTCAATAATTTCCTACTGTATAATAGGTTTTTAAAGCAAGGATAACCACATAGTCCATGTTTTGAACGGCAAAAAAAAAATGTGTCAGTCATGTTTTCAGCAAACCCAATATCTTTTTTGTGGATACCTTTGTGTTTGAGGGACAAGATGCATAAAGTGACACCCCAGGAGTCTCTTGAGGTCTTCTGACTCATGGAACCCTGCTCCTCTCCTTTAAATAAAAGGTGTTCAATAATTTTTTACAAGGAATTCTAATAATGTAATTGTTCCCTGGGTCTTTTTGTAAATCACATTGGAATTAAAATTAGCCACCTGTGTTAGGTATATTGCCACCTTCTTGTACCTGGCTTTAGTTTTACTATTTTATCTAATAAGGTTGGAGAGCCTGAGCATAGATTTCAACATCCCACTCTTGCACTCTATGATACAGAGTGTCTTCTGTCTGTCTGCAGTAGTGACTCTCTTAAACGGGTACCATGGTGTCAATGTGTGTAGTGCTTAGCATTAACACCCCTTTACAGTCATTGAACTGAAGTGCAGGGATTTCATTACTTGCACACTGGAGTAAAAGTTATCCATATACACTCTGTATCCCTTGTGAAGAAATGGTTCATTAGGTCCCAAACGATTTTTCTACTGGCACCAAGGTTTTCTGGGCATCCTAATAAATTATGTCACAGTCCTTGCCCTCATAAATATAATAATAATAATAATCTTTATTTATATAGCACCACCACATTCCACAGCACTTTACAATTCAGAGGATTCATGTATAAAACAAAAGACATCACAAAGTTACCGGCTAATATTCAACTGAAACACTAGGAGTGAGGGTCTTGCTCGTGTGGATGAAACAAAAAGTAGTTAATTGTTATGTGAAGTGGTTCAGCCATCTTTGTACTAAAAGGAGCAGTGTAGGGCGATCTACGTGTGCTAGTGCTTTGGGTGGTGTGGAGATTACTGTCAGAAGATTGAGTTCAGACCTGAAGAGTTGGGGGGGTTACTAGGGGAAGAGTCAGTTTAGGAAGCATGATAATCCTGCCTGAAACAAAGCATTTTTAAGGCAAGTTTGAAGGTAGGGAAGTTGTGAATTGACCTGATATTCTGGGGCAGAGCATTCCAGAGATTAGGTGCAGCTCGAGAAAGGTCTTGAAGACGAGAGTAAGAGGTACAAGTTATGGAGGATGTTAATCTTGGATCACTGGCAGAATGGGGAGGACGAGAAGGGTGTAGATGGAAATAAGGGAGGAGATGTATGGAGGTGTAGCACTGTGGAGAGCTTTGTGGGTGAGAGTGAGAAGTTTGAACTGTATTCTGTAGTGGATGGGCAACCAGTAAAGTAACTGTCACAGGCTACAAGCATTGGTGTAGCGAGTGGACAGATAGATGAGCCTGGCTACGGCACTTAGGACAGACTCAAGGGGGTAGAGATTAGTGAGAGATTAGTAATGAATTACAGTAGTCAAGACGAGAATGAATTAAAGCAACAACGAAAGTTTTGGTTATTTCTAGAGATGAGCGAACGTGTTCGTAACGAGCACTGTAGCGCTCGGCTCCCCTGCGCTAGCATGGGCGCAGGCATCCGGATCCCTCGGGTGAGGAGGACGGATCCGGATGCCTGCGCCCATGCGAGCGCAAGGGAGCCAAGCGCTATAGTGCTCGTTACGAGCACGTTTGCTCATCTCTAGTTATTTCCACTGTAAGAAAAGGGTGGATTCTGGAGATATTCTTGAAGTGCAGACAACAAGAGCGAGCAAGTGATTGGATATGGGGAACAAAGGAAAGATCTGAGTCAAACATGACCTCAAGAGAGCGGATGTGCAGCCCGGGATCTATGATAGTACCACAGACTGAAATTGCAATATCAAGTTTAGATGGGTTAATAGATGGGGGAAAGACAATAAGTTCAGTTTTTGATACAGAGAGGACATGATGTTAGAGACAGCTGCCAGACAATCATGGGTGTTTTGGAGTAAAGCAGGGGTGATGTCAGGGGATGAAGTGTATAGTTGGGTGTCATCAACATAGAGTTGGTACTGAAAACCAAATCTACTGATAGTCTGTCTGATCGGGGCGGTGTAGGGAGAGAGGAGTAGAGGACCTAGGACTGAAACCTGAGGAACCCAACATCAAGAGGAAGAGGAGAAGTAGAGCCAGCGCATGATACACTAAAGGAGTGGCCAGAAAGATATGAAGAGAACCAGGAGAGAGCAGTGTCCCTAAAGAAAAATGAGTGGAGCATAGTGAGCTGGAGTCTGTGGACTACTGTATCAAGTGCTGCAGAGAGATCCAGAAGAATCAGTAGAGAATAGCTGCCATTCCTTTTTGCTGTCAAGAGATCATTAGACACTTTAGTAAGGGCAGTTTCTGTTCTGAGTGGAGAGGGTAAAAGGCAGATTGTAAGGGTCCAAGAAGAGAGTTTTCAGAAAGATAGCTTTTTAAGCAAGAGTAGACAAGACATTCCAGAAGCTTAGAGATGAAGGGGAGGTTAGAAACAGGTCTGTAGTTAACAGCACAGATTGGGTCAAGTGATTTTTTTTTTGTAGTGGGGTTTTAACAGAATATTTGAAAGAGCAAGTGAGGGGGTTTCATCCCCTGGCTCTTTCCTTGGGTTGGGCAAGCTGCAGGCAAAACAAAGAAAATCTATGGGTGCTGATGAATGTGTCTTGCTAACTAGAGATTTATGTGAGGACAGGACAAAATCAAGCAGGAAAATCAGCGGCTCAGACTGTGAGTACATGGATAATCCTTCAGAAGTTTTTACCCCATTTTGTCAGGAACAAGTTAATAGTACTGCATCTAACTCAGATAATCAAGAGCTAATCCCTGGCTCAGATGATATACAGTAGTGACCAATACCTCACTGAAAAGTATGTTGCTAGCCATGCAAAACTATATAAAAGAGGACATTAAACTAGCTATATTACATGTGCAAACTAACACTGAGGAGTTGGGAAGCTGGACAGGTTAAAATAAATAATCTGGAGGACAGATCATGACGATCAAATATCAAGTTTCGAGGAATCCCAGAGGAGGAACACTCTAGAGACCTGATTGCTTGATTACAAGTTTTGTGTAAAAAAATTCTTCCCTCCTTATCTGATATGGACCTAACAATTGATAGAGCTCATAGATTACCTAAAAGTAAGTTTGCTTTAGAATCAGCTCCAAGGGATGTGTTGGCAAATATACATTTTTTCCATGTAAAAGAACGTATAATGGATGCTGTTCGTAAAATGCAAGGACTACCGGATCTGTACAAGTCTATCCATCTGTATATGGACTTATCTGCAACGACACTACAACAGCGTTGGCATTTTCGTGAAGTCACAAGGTCACTACGAGCTAATAAGGTGAAATACAAATGGGGCTTCCCAACTACCGTATTTTTCGCTTCATAAGACGCACCTGATGATATGACGCACCCCAGATTTTAGAGTAGGAAAATAAGAAAAAAATATTTTTCATCACACCTCATATTAGACCCCCCCATAAATTTCAGGACATCACATCAGACCCCCATCAGACCTCAAATCAGCCCACTCAGCCCTCCATGTCAGAACCACATCAGCCCTCCATGTCAGACCCCCATCAGACTTCAGATCAGCCCATCAGCCCCCATATCAGCCCACTGTGCCCCCATCAGACCTCAGATCAGCCCACTGTGCCCCCAATATCAGCCCACTCTGCCCCATCAGACCTCAGATCAGCCCCCATATCAGCCCACTGTGCCCCCATATCAGCCCACTGTGCCCCATCAGACCTCAGATCAGCCCACTGTGCCCCCATCAGACCTCAGATCAGCCCCCATATCACCCCACTGTGCCCCAATATCAGCCCACTCTGCCCCCATCAGACCTCAGATCAGCCCACTCAGCCCTCCATGTCAGAACCCCATCAGCCCTCCATGTCAGACCCCCATCAGACCTCAGATCTGCCCATCAGCCCCCATATCAGCCCACTGTGCCCCCATCAGAGCTCAGATCAGCCCACTGTGCCCCCAATATCAGCCCACTCTGCCCCATCAGACCTCAGATCAGCCCCCATATCACCCCACTGTGCCCACATATCAGCCCACTGTGCCCCCATCAGACCTCAGATCAGCCCACTGTGCCCCCAATATCAGCCCACTCTGCCCCATCAGACCTTAGATCAGCCCCCATATCAGCCCACTCTACCCCCATCAGACCTCAGATCAGCCCATCAGCCCCCATATTAGCTGACTGTGCCCCCATCAGACCTCAGATCAGCCCACCCAGCCCCATAAGGATAAAATAAAAAACTCTCTCACCTCTCCTGCGCCGCGGCTCCGCTCCTGGTCCGGTGCTCCTCTGTCTTCTCCGGCCGGCGCTGCACTGTCACCTGACTGCGTGCAGCGCCAGGTCATAGTGCGCGCACTACGTCCTGACGCTGTACGTGGTCAGGACAGTGCAGAGCCCGGAGAAGACAGAGGAGCGCAGGACCAGGAGTGGAGCAGCGTCGCAGGAGAGGTGAGAGAGTTTTTTATTTTATCCTTATGGGGCTGGGTGGGCTGATCTGAGGTCTGATGGGGGTCCCGGCACCTAATACATACTAGTGAGCGCTTCCATAATGGCTGTTCACCCATCAGCGCTTCCATAGTCGCCGCTGATGGGTGAAGGATTGTGCTGTCCGCCCCCTGCAATGCCAGCAATGCCTATGATGTCTGGATTTTTATTCCCATGAAAATAAAAGATATACAATATATATTAAGCCTTTGATTATCCCAGGTACTTCATATGATGGCTATTATATCACAATATGTTTTTATAACCTACTTATCACCTTATATGAATAACTTACTTGTTTATTTAAAGATGTTATTACTGTATCACAACATTTTTTAGGATATTGTTTAGGAGCTGCTTTTTAGATTGATTATTATATCACATTATGTCTTTTTAATCTAGTTGGTACTATATATGAATGCTCTATTTGTCTTGTCTCACTATTTAAAGTGTAACTGCCGTTTCATTTTTTATACTGTAATGGTATAGTATACCATATAGTATATGTGCCTTAGTGTTTTAAAATTTAATCATTTTCAGTTTCACATGAGAAAAACTGTGAGAAATGTATGCCACTTTACCATTGTGCAGGGCTCTTCTCACACCGTTGCCATGTGCAGTCCGTCTTCTCTATCTGGTAAACAAGAGACGGGTGAGCTCTGGGGGGAGGAGCTTAGCCCTGGATGCGCGTTCACAGTGTAGTAGGACACTGGCTCCTCCTCCTAGCCTTAATGCCTGCAAGGACTACAGTATGTGATGCCTGCCCATCAGAGCTAATTAGGTATTGCATATAACAGCCCAACTAATTTTATCCCTTTAGCCCCAGTTATCTTATTTTCTTCTCTTCTGCCTCATGTGTCTCCTTCCATTTTCCCCATTCCCTGCCAGCATGTAGTGTACACATTCGTATGCTAATGCTATTCATTGTACGCTAATGTGAACGCATTTGTATGCTAATGCATACGCATTGTACGCTAATGCATACCAATTCACCTAATTAGCGTACTTTTACTGCGAGTGAAAGGAGTGAAAGAGGAGAAGTCGCAATTCGTTAGCAATGCTATGCTAGTTCATTTGAGGAGAGCAAGGGCTTATGGGAAGTGAGGGAATACAAAATGGCCTCAGGGAAGGGCAAAGATCACCACAGGAAGGGCAGCAGTGGCCATCATAGGAAGATGCTGAAATAGAGGCACAGAGAAATATGGTTGCTAAGGGCTGAATACAGACATCAGGAAGGTAAAATTAACTGAAAAATACAGATTCATGAATATCTACCCCGCAGCATCACATATGTTACAAATTTCATTTTTGGTAGTGAAATGGCAGTTACGCTTTAAGGCAGGGAAAAATGCTATTACACTATAATATCTCTTTAAGACTTATTCAATTCTGTCTCTGCCTATCCATCTGCTTTTTTCTCTTTCCCTCTCTCTTTCTTCTTCTTTTTTCTTTCCTTTGTTCCTGTCTTTTTTTTCTCTCTTTTTAATGTCACTGTTTGGGATCATTTAGGCAGTCTTGTGAAGTGACTGGAGTAATTTTGTCCAAATAAGGCGAAATAGTAAGGTTATATGACTATCCTAGTTACTTCACATGACGGTTACTATATCACTTATTTTTTCTTTATATATAATTTATTTATCACTTTATATGAATATTTATCTGTTTCATTTTATTACTTGAGGCAAGGAAAGATGTTATTATTGTATTATAATATTTCTTAGAACACCTCTTAGGACTAGCTCAATTCTGTTCCTATCTATCCATCTCCTTTTTTCCCTTCCTTTCTTTCTATCTTCCTCTCTTCTTCTCTCTTTGTTCTTGTCTTCCTCTCCCTTTTGGTGCTCTGTCTCACCATATTATAATTAGAATAACTTTGGCAACCTTGTGAAGTGACTGGAATAATGCGTGAAAATAAAAATGAAAGATCGATAATCTTTGATTGTGCTGGTCACCTCACATGGATATTCTATTGCTTTATTTTAATATCTAAAGCAGGGAAGGATTGGCTTTGATGTGATAATGTGTTCTTATAGTTGACATAATATCGTTTTCTTTTTTTGTCCTTAAAGATGCAGGGGAAAAGGAGATAATAATCCCCGATATGGTATTTTGTTTAATACCCCGGATGTTGGTAAATGTTTATGTTCAGTGGGGAGGAAGGGTGGGGAAGGGGGGGGGATACGGGGCTTCCTTTTTTTTTTGTTTTTTGTTTCTCTACTTCTTCTTTGTGTTTTTTGTTTATTTGATTTATGACATTGCAATTATTGTATTTAAATGTAAAAGGTTTTAATAGCCCATTTAAGAGGAATATGTTATGGCATGATGCACTGTAATATAGATGTGATATATTATTTGTGCAGGAGACACATTTTGCTACTGAGAAATTACCAGTATGCAGACATTCAAGGTTTCCTCACATCTACACTGCAAGTGCTATACAAAAGAAAAGTGGCATATTAATTGCAATACATGACTCTGTAGACTTCCAGTGCTGTTCGGTGGTATCTGACCCAGGGGGAAGCTTCTTGTTAATTAAATGTCAAATAAATAATGCACCTTATACAATGTTGAATGTTTATTTCCCCCATACAAGAAATTTAATATTCCTGAAGAGAGTGATTAAAGAATATCAAAGAGAACCATTTGGGGATTTAATAATGGGAGGAGATTTCAATACTATAATGAACTCTGAACTAGATACCACTGGCAAAGTCGGAAGAAACAAGCCCTTGACAGAATACTTGCAAGAACATGATATGTTGGACACTTGGAGATGTCTACACGGAGTAGAGAAACATTATTCTTTCTTCTCATGTCCTCATATGAGTTACTCTAGAATTGATGTTTTTTGTTAATAGCAATTTGTTGAAGAGAGCGGTTAATGCATGCATTTATAAGATAACTTGGTCAGACCATGCACCAAGTCCTTGACTCTTAAAGAAGACTCCATTTCGCCAAGTACTTATATGTGGAGGTTGAATGAGTATATTCTACATCATCCGAGATATAGTGAACACTTTAGGGAAGAGCTGTGCCAGTTCTTAGTAATAAATAGGGCTTCTATGGAAGATCCCTGTGTAGTTTGGAACGCACATAAAGCATTTATGAGAGGTCTATTTTTGAAGTATAGTGCTATGGAAAAAAATTTAGAAATTCAAAAATAGATGGAATAGATGGAATTCTAAAACAGATTTGAATGGCTGAGGCTCAAAAAAGGATTTGCCCCTCGGAAGGGAATTCACAACAGATAAGAGAGCTAAGGAATGATCTACGGATCGCTCTTACATATCAACATGATTTAGCTTTCCGAAGGGCAAAACTTGACTATTATCTAAATGATAATAGAGCGGGAGCAATCTTGGCAAGTAGATTGAAACATACTCGAACTAAGACATAAGTTAAATATTTAATAGGTCAGCATGGTAATAAAATAAAACCCTCAACATATTGTGGAAAGCTTTTGAGATTATTATGCAAAGTTATATAACTTGGCGCTGGATGGTAACATCTTTCAACCAACTCTGTAACAAATATCACATTTTCTGGCTGATATAGAACTTCCTAAACTAGATGCAAATTGTATCCCTTTATTAATGAGGCCGATTACAGAAACAGAGATAATATAGGCAATAAGTACTTTGAAATCACATAAAGCTCCTGGCCCAGATGGACTCTCTAATGCGTATTACAAATCTTTTCCGTATATTCTGTCCTCTTTAATGGCAGAAATGTTTAACTATGTGATGGATAGAGGCTCCTTTCCAAAGAAGATGCTGAATGCTATTATAGTTACAATACCGAAAGAGGGCAAAGATGCAGTATGCCCAGAAAATTTCCGCCCGATATCACTTCTTAATAGGGACATTAAGATATATGCTAAAATCTTGGCTACAAGACTTGTTAAAGTTCTACCAGACTTGGTTAATCCCGATCAGGTGGGGTTTATGCCTAATCGTCAAGTATATGACGGTACGCGTAGATATATTGATCTGGTGCAGTAGGCAGGACGAACTCAAATGCC
Organism: Rhinella marina; assembly: GCA_900303285.1. Classification (NCBI taxonomy): domain Eukaryota; kingdom Metazoa; phylum Chordata; class Amphibia; order Anura; family Bufonidae; genus Rhinella; species Rhinella marina. Next base: position 57,419 of record ONZH01028124.1, on the reverse strand, counting down.
CCATTGTAGTTTTTCAATGGCGGTTTTGGATAAATTTGGTTTTCTGGAGATGGTTAAAAGAGCCATCCTGTCCTTATACTCTTACCCTTCGGCTAGAGTTTCTATGACAGGATATCTTTCCACGGAATTTAATATTGGCAATGGGACGAGGCAACGTTGCCCATTGTCCCCAGCTATATTTGCATTGGTAATGGAGCCCTTGGTGGAGAAAATAAGACAAGAGAGATCAGTGCATGGTCTGCAAATAGGAAGTAGGGAACATAAGATAGGTCTGTATGCAGACGATGTTATTCTGGCTATAACTAAACCGGAAATCTGTATACCTAGAATAAATAATATCCTTGAGGAGTTTGGAAGAGTCTCTTATTATAAGATAAATACTAATAAATCCCTGATGCTCAATTTAACTGTACCAGGTGCTGGACAATTCGAGGGCTAAAGACAGTGTAAAATATTTAGGTATCCAATTACCAGCTAGATACTCAGATCTTTATAAATGTAACTATGAGCCCCTGTTGGCGGAGGTTGAAAATAAGCTGCTCTCCCTACAGAAAAGTCCACTTACTTGGCTAGGAAGAGTTGCTGCGGTTAAAATGTTTATTTTACCAATAATATAGTATAAGTTTTGCACTGTTTTATATCCGCTGACCAATAAATACTTAAAAAAAACTACAGGAAAAAATAAACACATTTATATGGTCAAATAAAAAGCCAAGGGTGAGCTTTAAAAGTTTGGTTATACCTTGGCATCAAGGTGGTATAGGAATTCCAGATATAGGACAGTATTATAGAGCAACAGATCTAGCCCAATTAAAAGATTGGTGGAGTCCAGTGCAGACCAAAAAAAATGGATAGAAATTGAAAAAAAAATGACTGAAGCCCCACTAATAAGTTTACTGGGAAATTTGAGACTTAGTGATATAGATGGGGGAAAGGTGCTATTCTCCACGGTTTTGACAACTCTGGAAATATGGGGAAACTATGTAAACAATCAACCAGAAAACCTGGAGGTGAGCTGGAGGCGACTCACCCTTAACTTTATCTGTATTAAGGCTCCAACTTTGAATTTATTGAACTGGTATAGATGTGGGATAAGTAAAATATCTCAGTTGTATGAGGGGGACTGCTTAATAGAGTTTGATAAATTAAGAGACAAATTCCAAATTCCTTACTTGGAGTGGTTTACATATCTAAAAATCTAAGTCACTTTATCGAAATATCCAAGCTATGGAATTAGACTGGCAGAAGAACATCTGCATTATTTTATGAACATAACAAAACATATTTGTTATGAGGTATTTCAATGTTTTATGTATCTATATGTTCTACTTCAGCATTGGTGAAGTTGCCTCAATTTGTATGTTGGGAGAAAGACTTAGGGAACACTTATGATGTTGCAGATTGGGAAAGCGCGATATAATGGCCTAGGAGAATTGGTAAAGGTATAGCTATTTGGGAACTATCTCAAAAGATTGTGCTTCGATGGCACCTCACCCCAGTAAGATTGGCTAAAAGCGCAAAAGGACATCCGGAATTATGCTGGAGAGTGTGTGGTTAGAGAGGCACGATCCTCCATATGTGGTGGGGATGTCCCTTTGCTAAACAAGCTTGGAAAACTACTTTTTGTTTTATATCAACTTTATTAGGTACTCATGTGGAACCAAGCCCCGCCTTAGCTTTACTTTTTCTGGGAATGAATACATTTCCGTCTGCAACTTCTTGTATAATTTCTCACATAATACGTCACAAGATCTTTAGTGGCCAAATCTTGGAAACAAATTTTCCATATACAAGTTGAAGATTTACTTGCACCTTTACGATATATCTATGCTATGGAGCAATTGATGGCTATATGTCTCCAGAAAATAGTCTAAATTTGCTCCTCCTGTCTAGGACAGAAGAAAATGATTAGTAAATCAGACTAATTAACCCCCCTATAAAGGAGTGCACACCTACTAGGTAGATGTGTTTTTTACCAAGCAATGTCTTTTTCAGGGAGGCATACTTGTGCTGCCTTTGGACTCAAGGAAAGATAAATTTCGGTAAGCAAATTTAGACTTTCCTTATAGTCCTTCAGGCAGCACAACACAAAGGGATTTATAAAGCAGTATTAAACAAGGGGGGGGGGGCGAAATCACAGCCTTAATAATCACTTGACCGTCAGGCTGAATTGTAAGCACCAGATACATCAACTTATATTGTTTTGAAAGATGCATGGAGAAGACCATGTAGAAGTCCTTCATATTTGATCCAATGCTTTTTTTTTTCTCTCTGCCCAAGAGACTAAGTGGACAGAGTTGAGTGTGTTGTGACTCCACCTGGTAACTGGAGTACTTAAAATCTAGAAGCAGTATTCTTAATCCAAGCAGTGTAGGCTTGCTGACTTTTATATTTCTCTATAAACAGCTGGTCAGCTGACTTGAAGGACCTTGGTTCTCCAATGACCAGTAGATGAAGCTTGTCTAGTTCAGCTGATTGAGGATTCTGGTAGATGAATTTCTTGACTTACATTCATGTCAGATGAGAGCTTTGGTAGGGTATAGGGCGAGTCTTCTTGATGTACTTTCAGATATGGCCCTTGCAAAAGTCTGACTCCTTCTTGGCTGATGTAATTACCAACAGAAATCAACCTTCCAAGATACAAACCTTAGTGGTGCTTCTGCTTCACAGGAGAAAACAGAACTGGATCGCACATCCCCATAATATGCTTTTGATCTATAAGTGCTTCTCAGCAAAATTTAAACCGCTTCTCAGCGCAATTTTTAATGCACTACCCCCTGCACTGCATGCTATACAAGAGGCATTGGTGTGCGTTCTCATCAAAAGGCAATAAGCCCACTCACCGCGTCAAGGTTGCCTCCAAGAGTGGGACCTACTCTAAACTTTGGCACAGTACTGCCCAGCGGCAGCGTGGCACTGCCCCAGTAAGCGGCGGGACCCAGGGGTCAAACAGCACCTTGCTATCTGACAAAGCCACCCATGGCACTGGGTGGCACTTAATGGTGCTTCTGTAAGTCTTGAGGAGAACAACCTGATCCCAGGCTGGAATAGGAGGCTGAACGATTAATTTAAATTGAATAAAGAAAGTTAAAAAAAAATGCATGAATGCACGAAGGTTACATCTATGCAAGCAGTGGCAGCCATGAAATGCACTCTAACAGTGTTAGGTTTTAACATAAACTGGAAAACCTTTCTGAATAAAAAAAAACAAAAAAAAAACAAACTTCAGACAGGTCAGGATTCTGCAAGTTTCCACCACATCTTACAAGCCCCCTTTCAGTCCTGGACTGTTAGATTCCAGGCTGTGACTGAAACATCTCTGGTGTGGATGCTGTAGGCCTGCATGAACGAGAAGATCTGGCTGGACTGTATGTTCAATAATTTCCTCTGGAAAGTTGTAATCAATCAGTTGGATGAAAAATTCCTTCCGAACTGAAAGACAGGCCATCTATTCTTTCTGGAGGATTCACTTGATTCAGGGAGCAGAATGTCTTGAGCTTTGTATTGGAGCCTCTCCCTATAGCATCTAATGGGGTACCCCATCTACACACAATCTGTTAAATATACAGTCGCTGAGACTTCCACTGTGACCTACTTACCAGATCCACCTGAACATTCAGAATACCTTGAATGTGGATGGCTGTCTATGGTTTGACATTCCACTGCCCAAGTCATAATTTGACTGCATTGACTGTACCGTGGATCAGAGAGAGTCCTGTGCCAATTGTTGATATAGCACATGGTGGAGATATTACTTATTTGCTCCACCACTGGCTGATTCTTGAGCCAGCCCTAATGAGAGCTAGATAAATTGCTCCCAGATCTCTGATATTGGATCACAGATACAACTCGTGAGGAGACCACCTCCCCAGAACTCAAAGAATGTGGAAGTGTACTTCCTGACCTGAGATATTGGAATGGCCAGAAAATCTACTTTGCTCAGTATTTTTCAGACGAAGCCATCAAGACAGTAGTTTCTGGCTTGATCACCACAAGACCAACCAGACTTTATAAAATTGGTTTCTTCCTGAAACAAAGCTGGTTTGCAATGTAGACTAATGCCCAGGTTAAGGCTTCTATTGAAGAGGTCAGGAAAGTATATATTTGTAGACAGAGCAGATGCCTGGCCTGATCTGATAGCAATCTTGACTAGCATCAGGAGTGGCGGTTACACAGGAGTAGTGGTGGGGCTTGCACAGAGGATGCTGGGGGAGCCCTTTTCAAATATTGCTGTGGGGTCCAGTTATTCCTAGTTACTCCATTGGCACTTGGTGATGGGACCTTAGATCTCACATTCACCTTGATTGCTGGATCCGTTCCTGTGAGAGCTTAAGCAACCAGTTTCTAGAGTCTACCTGGAAGCTAAGGGCTGATTAGCGCCACAACTTAGTAAGAACACCAGGCGATGATGATAAACCAAAGGCCAGTGAATTGAAGATGAGAAATCCTGTTTGTGCATATTGAATACAAAACAGCAATTCACATCATTAATTTCTTCCAAGAAGTTATTTGCTTAGACACGTCAGATCTAACCTCCGTCTTACCTGTGGCTTTGGCAGAGCATACACTCCTGAAAAGACCCAGAAATTTCCGGGGAAAGAGGTCAAGATTTTCCTATTAAGTCCTAAGACAACCACCATATGAGGCTTTGTGAAGGGTTGACTTATTTGCCTTGGGGGGCAATTTTTTAACCTGAGGGAGTAACCTGGGTACAAGATTCTATCCAGGAGTCTGACGTAATCCTTGCACAATTTAAGAAAAGGTTTTGTAAACTTGCTCCCACTGGACGCCTGGAATAGTAAATTTGATGTTTCCCTGTTCCATTTCAACTTTCTAGTGCTTGGAGAGCCTGAACTTAGAAATACTCTCAATCCGTCCCTTCAGAGCCCCTCTTAGGTGATCTTATGGAATGAAATCACAAGAATGAAACTAAACCTAGAGGAGTATAGTGGACAGGAGACCCCTCTATAACAAAGATTGATTCTAAATAGAATTAATTTGGTGAGGAACAAATGGCGCTAACAGAATGTCCATCTGCACAGAGTGTCTATGGGGACCACATGAAGTAGGAGGCACATTCAGGCCCATTCACAAAAAAGTATTTTTTTTTTCGACACGTCCCGCAATTTACAGATCTAATGCGGACCCATTTATAAATGGGACTGAGAGACACAGACAGCACACATATGCCGTCCGCCTTCGCACATCATTCCACGGGAAAAGGGAATTGTCCCACTCTTTCCCATATTGCGGACAAAATTGGGCATTATCATCATAGGGCAGGATATTCTGAACTGCAACGCAGAATGCACATGGGGACCTCCGTGTCCTACGGATCCGCAACTTGAGGTCCACAAAAATCAGATATGGTTCTGTGAATGGACCCCCAATCTTAGTGACTGAGTGAGACTTATTGGGGAAGCAATCCCTATGTCACTAGGAAACTGAAGCCAAAGATGCTTTGCACTCCACCATAGACAAGGAATTACTATGTTTCAGCAGGACACAATCTTCCGAACTAAGAAGTTTCCAGAAAGGGAATAACCGACTGCCAGAAAAAGTCTTCCCAGCCAAATGGGACCCTGGGGTATTAGCTTAGGGGGGTTATTCCGCTGAGCTGACTGCAGGATCTGTAACATGGCTAACATCTAGCTCCCACATAATGTACCTGCCTGGCTGGGGCACCACTCCTGCCATACATTCCTTTAATATAGGATCATCAGGAAATATCCTAGAGTTCTTTTTTTTGTTTTGTTTGGGGCTTATCTCCTCTAGGTGCAGGCAATAGTGGGAGGTGGGAGGCAATAGTGCAGACATTTCCTGCATTGTCCACAGTTGGCATTATCCACAGTTGGTGCATATACTAACATAGATTTATGGGATTGTTCTGTAATTGTAACATATATATTTCGCTCACACATACATAAAAGCTCCGCTCCAGGACACAGGTTCCTTAAAGTTGCTGTGATTCCGCTGCTGCAGTAAGAACTCACATTGTGCAGAGCCACAGATGTTGCAGAGCTAAAAATGACACTGATAACACATGGCACAGAGTTCTCATACATACAGTGCCTTGTGAAAGTATTTGGCCCCCTGGAACTTTTCAACCTTTTGCCACATTTTAGGCTTCAAACAAAAAGATATAACATTTTAAATTTTTGGTGAAGAATCAACAAGTGGGTCACAATTGTGAAGTGGAATGAAATTTATTGGATCATTTAAACTTTTTTTGTAATAATAAAACTGAAAAGTTGGGCGTGCAAAATTATTTGGCCCATTTACTTTCAGTTCAGAAAACTCACTCCACAAGTTCATTGAGGATCTCTGAATGATCCAATGTTGTCCTAAATGACTGATGAAGATAAATAGAATCCACCTGTGTGTAATCAAGTCTCCATATAAATGCACCTACTCTGTGATAGTCTCAGGGTTCTGTTACAAGCACAGAGAGCATCATGAAGACCAAGGAACACACCAGGCAGGTCCGTGATACTGTTGTGGAGAAGTTTAACGCCGGATTTGGATACCAAAAGATTTCCCAAGCTTTAAACATCCCAATGAGCACTTTGCAAGCGATCATATTGAAATGGAAGGAGTATCAGACCACTGCAAATCTACCAAGACCCGGCCATCCCTCAAACAAGGAGAAGACTGATCAGAGATGCAGCCAAGAGGCCCATGATCACTCTGGATGAACTACAGAGATCTATAGCTAAGGTGGGAGAGTCTGTCCATAGAACAACAATCAGTCGAACACTTCACAAATCTGGGCTTTATGGAAGAGTGTCAAGAAGAAAGCCATTTCTCAAAGATATCCATAAAAAGTCTTGTTTACAGTTTGCCACAAGCCACCTGGGAAACACACCAAACATGTGGAAGAAGGTGCTCTGGTCAGATGAAACCAAAATCGAACTTTTTGGAAACAATGCAAAACGATATGTTTGGCTTAAAAGCAACACAGCTCATCACCCTGAACACACCATCCCCACTGTCAAACATGGAGGTGGCAGCATCATGGTTTGGGCCTGCTTTTCATCAGCAGGAACAGGGAAGATGGTTAAAATTGATGGGATGATGGATGGAGCAAAATACAGGACCATTCTGGATGAAAACCTGTTGGAGTTTGCAAAAGACCTGAGACTAGGACGGAGATTTATCTTCCAACAAGACAATGATCCCAAACATAAAGCAAAATCTACAATGGAATGGTTAAAAAATAAACGTATCCAGGTCTTAGAATGGCCAAGTCAAGGTCCAGACCTGAATCCAATTGAGAAATGTGGCAAAAGGTTGAAAAGTTCCAGGGGGCCAAATACTTTCGCAAGGCACTGTAGTTTAGGAGACACCTCCATCTCTATAACCTGCATATATACTGGACACTACTTCCAGAACAAACATGTCAGCAGTTAGTTCAGGAGACACCTCCATCTCTATAAACTGCATATATGCTGGACACTACTTCCAGAACAGACATGTCAGCAGTTAGTTCAGGAGACACCTCCATCTTTATAACCTGCATATAACTCTGGACACACTTCCAGATCAGTCATGTTACCAGCACTTCATATGATATTCTGGAGACCACTTCCAGTTATACAATATTAGGCTTAACAACCATACTGGCCTTCACAGCAGCAGGAGCCTCTGTATGTGTGAGCTTCATAGTCCTAGACAGAAGAAAAAAACACATCTACCTAGTGGGTGTGCACTCCTTTATAGGGAGGTTAATTAATTTGGGAATAGTGTATCGATTGTTTACCGGCTTGAAAAATACTGAATCATGTTGTGTGATTGTATATAAATTATTAATAAAGAATAAAGTGTAAAAAATGTTTTTTTAAAAAAAGAATATTTGAAAGAGGTCAGAGAGATACCAGAAGGGAGAGAGGTTAAATATTGTAGTATGGTGAGTAATGACAGCTGGAGAGAGGGACTGGAGGAGGTGTGAGGATCACTGTTGCAGGTCGTGGGTTGAGAAGAAGAGAAGATTGGAGACTTCTTCATCTGTTATAAGGTCAAATGAGGAGAGAGAGCATGTGGAAGTATGGGAAGGAGGATTGAAATTGGTTGGGGAATAGGAGATTATTTCCTGCCAGAGGTTACCAATCTCGTCTCTAAAGTAAGTGGCCAGTGATTCAGTGAGTTGTTTTGAGTTATTTGAGAGTGAGGAGATGAGAGAGGTGAAGTAGTTCTGTTTGGCAATGTTGAGGGCTGAATTGTAGATTTTAAGCTTAAATTTATAATGAAGGAAGAATGCTTATATTTGTGATTTTCTCCATAAGCACTCTGCACACCTGGAGCACTTATGCAGATAATGTTTAAGGTATGTGCCAGGGTTGCCATGTTCTGTGTCGAGAGGGTCGGATTGATATTGGAGCTGCGTCATCCAGGGTGGTTTTGAGGGTATGGTTGTAATGATTGGCAGCCAGGTCCAGACAGGAGAGTGAAGAGATTGGGATAAGAGCTAACTGTAGAGTGTCAGTGAGTTGCTTGGAGTAAATGGTGTGTAGGTTTCTATAAGTGTAAAAAGTAGGAATGTTGTGAGAAGAGTGAGAAGTCTTTATATTAAAGGAAAGAAGATTGTTTTCAGAAAGCAGGAAGGATGAGTTAATAAAGTTTGAGACTGAGCAGTGACAGACGAAGACTAAATCAAGTGTATTGCCCTCTTCATCCATGGCAGAAGGAAGTTGTGAGAGGCCAAGAGAGGAGGTTATAGAAAGAAAGTGAGATGCTGATGGGGAGATAGGATCATCAATGGGGATAGTTAAATCACCCATAAGAAGAGTTGGTGATTCAGAAGATAGGAGGAAGCCGGGCAGCAAAGCAATCCAGGAATTGGTGCAGGGAGGCTGGGGGACAATAGACAGCAACAACTTGTAGGGGGAATGGGCGAAAGAGTCTGATGGTATCCATTGCAAAATAGGGGAATTTGAGAGAGAATACAGGGGAAATGACATGAAACGTGCACTGTGCAGAAAGTAGTATGCCTACTTCTCCACCATGCCTGTCATCAGGTCTGGGGGTATTGAAGAACTGATGCCCACTATAAGATAAGTCGGCAGGGGAAGCAGTGTCAGAATGTTGAAGGTTTCTGTAAATGCCAGCAAGTTCAGAGATTGTGAGAGGAAGAAGTCAGGGATTGTGGGGAATTTGTTAACAACTATGTTCCAGAGAGCAGGAGATGTACAGTGAATATTAATAAGATTGTCAAGGTTTTTATGTGTGGCAGGTGAGAAGCTGAAGTTAGCAATAGAGGGAGGGCCAGGGTTTGGTAAAATATCACCTGCAGCTAGTAGCAATAACACAGAAAGAGAAAGCAAGTGGTTGAATGATATGTGAGGGTGTTTTATGCTACACCATGGAGGAAGATGGGTCAAGGTAATTTATGAGGGTAAAAAATGTATGTGAACTAAACATGGGTGAGGGACGGAGGAAGTGACTGATGTGGAGAGAAGGGACAAATGGTGGAAGTTGACAATGGTGGATGGTGTCAGGTGCGGGGGATAGCGTCCCGCTACCTGACAACAGGGCGCTGGATATGGCCACATCGAGATCCCGTTCATGAGTGGAACAGGAGGCGCGCTGCAGCTCTCCCATACTCCGACCCAAGCACCCTGTTGCTAGGCAGCTGGACGCTGTACAGCCACAGCGCACGTCACGTAAGTAGGTTCCGATCACGTGACCCGCTTCCAACTGAGCGATCACCCCGATACTTTGGGTATCGCTTTCCACATGTGAAAACCTCAGTTTTTAACCCAAACCACTGCAACCCTAAATATATTTACACAATATTTGTTTATGTTACTGTCTAATATTATTTTGGTTTATCTGTCCTGTTCTACCACATAGGGACCCCCTGGCCCCGCCCCAAACTCATTTTTTGGCGTTTTTTTGGATAATTATATGTATGTATATAAAGACTAGCAGTCTATCTATATGTTATATGCAGTATTACCTGATGAAGGGGATTGTGTCCCTAAAACGCGTTGTTCAACTGCAATAAAGGATTTCCATTACTTAAAAGAATCTACTTGTGATCGAGTTCATTGCGCCGCAGGAGAAAAAACACCTTCCAAAATAGATGGCCAGAGGGCAGGCTACATGTGTAATGAAGCTCAGCCCAGAGGGGCTAAGTCAAAGGTGTGGGGGAGAATCTCCCTTAAAGAGGACCTTTCACCACTCCTGACATGCCTGTTTTAATCGCTTCATACATTCCCCATGTAATAACAAGTCTGGAACATCTATTCTTATGTCTGTATGTTGTGCCGTTGCTTTATTATTTGCACTAGAAGTTATGAATGAATTGCTATTTGTCTTCAGTAAAGGAACAGAGAGGAGGTAACAAGTTGGGGGTGTGTACCTGCACCGTCTGAACATGGCAGCACTGATTGGATAGAGTCAGTCTATGTAGGTACACACCTCAAACTGGTCACCTCCCCTCTGTTCCTTTACTAAAAGCAAATAGCAATTCATTCATAACTTCTAGTGCAAGTAATAAAGGAATGGCAGAACATAGAGCCATAAGAAAAGATGCTCCAGAATTGTTATTACATGGGGAATGCGTGAAGCTATTAAAACAGGCATGTCAGGAGTAGTGAAAGGTCCTCTTTAAGCCTTCCCCTTGAGGAAAAACATAAAAATGTAATCCCTGGGATATTTGTGTGTCACAAAGTGGTGGGAGATCCAATCCAATTGGTTTGTGTACCATTACTCTGCCCAAATCTCCTGGGAGGAAAGGACTTTTACCACACAACTGCTACATATCAGAACTTTCCATGTTTTCTCCTTTTTATTTTACAATTGTTTGCCATTTATGTATGTCTCTTGTTAATCATTTTTTGTAACCAAGTGCTGTCCATTTTCCATACATTAAACCTAAAAGTTTGATGGTTTGTCTTGTAACCTTAAGAACCTTTTAGCTCCATGAAGAGTACGTGTGCAGTCTGAAACTGTATGTTGTTGTTCCGTGAGGCTTACTACCGTGTGTCTTCTTGCGAGTGGAACACTCAGGGGTGTCCTGTCGACCTTATAACGGGCAGGTGGTGGTGGCAAAAGTTCAGTGTTATTGCATGGGTGTGCTTGCAGGCTTCAGGTGGCGATTTATGCTCGAGTTAAGGCCCGGCGCATGGTGTAACAGCGTGTGAGGGTGTGAGGTGAATCGGCCTGAAGGGCTTGGGCAATCCTTATCACGTGATGTGGTGGGCTGGTCTTGTCCCCGATATGTGACACAACCGGATCTCATTTTAGTCAGTGGGGCCGTTAGGCATTGCAGTAACATCCAGATATGATCTATCCAGAAAGCTCCGGCAGGCAGTCCTCTGTTATAACAGCCTGCTGGAGAGCTCTTAATGTAGATGTGTTATACACCTACTAAATATTTGAAAGTAACTAAACAGAGCAAATTAGTAATATCAGTGTTTGCACCTGGAGTTTCTGTAAATTGGAAACAATAGAAAACTTTTTTTTATTTTTTTTGGGTACGTAGGAGCAAAAGAAACACAATAAATGTAAATTTTTTGTGTTTTTTTTTCTAGTAGTTAGGAACAGCCCTTGTCCACAAAATACAGATCTGCAAAACATGGATGCCCTTCCATGTGCTTCTGGGTTCGTGCCGCAAATCTTGTAGATTGCAGACCGATTTAAGTCAGTGGGTCCGCACAGCAATGCAGCGTGTACACGGTGTTCATGTTTTGTGGATCTGCGGTTTACGAATGGACACGGTCTTGTGCATCCATAGTTCCGTTCCATGGCCCCGCAAAAAAGATAAAGCAAGTCCTATTCTTGTCCGCAATTGTGGACAAGAATAGGCATTTTATATGGTAACGGCGGCCATGTGCAGTTCGCAAATTGCGGAACGCACATAGGCCTGTATCCGTGTTTTAAGGATCCACAAAACACTACAGTCATGTGAATGTAGCCTTACTTACAGCAGGCTATGGTTGGTTTCTCACAGCAATCACAGTTGTGGGGACTGTCAGGATCATGGACCCAGATTGGTGAGAGGAGCCGACTGTTTTCCTCTGGACTTCTCTCTGTCTGGCCTCCTGGCACCAATTACCTGCTAGTTCACGCTGCCACCACTCGTCTTATCAGGTTGACGAGGACCTATTGCTTACTTAACTCAGATCAATGTACATGTGCCTGTATACTCTGTTACTTACAGATTATGTTAGTACTTGAGGTAACGCCTCTTCCTAAGGAAATGAAGTTCGTTTAGAACAGCAGGGTGGCTCTTATTAAATGGAAAGTTTAATATCAATAAAAATAGACAGTGTGTACAATGAATGGTTACAAGAAGATGACATGAAATAACAGACACGGAAATATACAATGCAAAAGTATAACAGTTTGATAAAATAAAAAGGAGAAACAAACAGAACTCTCTTACGTGCTGGACGTGGAAAGCTTTGTTGGCTGGGAGCTGCCAGAATTGCAGAATGACCACCCTTATCTAGTTGATGACTCCCTAGAAGTGATAACCTGCCAGGCCCAGAGCTCCATATTTTAGCTCCTCCAAATCCCTCGTCCCCCTCCCTTCTGTAAACTGAGATGACATTATCTCAGAACATTCATCAATTTCCGTTAATTAGAAAAGGGGTATGGACTTTTGGGGGTTGTCAGGAAGACTTTTGAGGATGATCTTTATGACACGTGACTGGCATGCTTTACAAGCTGGTTTATGACCGAATGTTCATTAATAACTTGCCGAAAATTAAAAGAAAAGAGATAGGGGAAATTCCTGAAAATCACTCTTGGATCTGTGATGGCCCAACCAGATGTGACCCCGTTGACCTTGGAGTCAAGCTAGCATTTATTGCCCACAATCTGGTTACAGAGAGGGCTTGGAATGTGTAGACCCCCGGCCTGGATTAACTTTGGTCCATTTTGATTATACCTGGGGGTGGGTATACATACATTGTTTTACCTACATGGCTAGTTCTTTATTATAATCTCCACACCTCCCCCTTCATGAGCGGGCATGGGATTATGGATACATATATCCATATCACACGCCCGTCGCACCTGTTTCTTCTTGTCGAGATAGCCCATCTGCATTACCGTGCTGCGCACCTTTCTTATGCTGTATGGTGAATTCGTACTGCTGTAAGGCCAAGCTCCATCTCAGCAATTTCCCGTTATCACCAGCCACTCGGTGCAACCAGCTAAGGGGGTTATGATCAGTGATGACGGTGAATCTGCATCCATACAGGTATGGCTGCAGCTTCTGCAGGGCCCAAACAATGGCCAAACATTCCTTCTCTACCATAGCATAAGCCACCTCCCGGGGGAGCAGCTTTCTGCTCCGGTAGAGAATGGGATGTTCTTCCCTCTCAGGGTTTACCTGGCTGAGCACAGCACCTAGGCCATAAGCGCTGGCATCGGTCTGTACCACAAATTGGCGGGTGAAGTCTGGGCTTTGTAACACTGGTGAGCTGGCCAGGGCATTCTTAAGAGCTGCCAGGGATCGCTCACAGTCCGACGTCCAGTTCACAATTTGGGGTAACTTCTTTTTGGTGAGGTCCGTTAGGGGTTTTGCCAGAGTACTATAGTGAGGAATGAACTTCCTATAGTATTCTGCAGTCCCTAAGAAGGACATCACCTGTTTCTTGGTTTTGGGAGTGGGCCAGGTGACAATGGCGTCGACCTTCCCTGGTTCGGGCCTCAAGGTTCCACCACCCACTCGGTGTCCAAGGTACTGTACCTCTGTCATGGCTAACTGGCACTTACCAGGCTTGATTGTCAGCCCTACGGATTGGATTCGCCGGAGCACCTGTGACAGGTGGGTCTGGTGATCCTCCCAGGTGTGACTGAACACCACAATGTCATCCAGGTACGCCACGGCAAACCCTTCACACTCCTCAAGCAGCTGGTTAACCAAGCGCTGGAAGGTGGCAGGAGCATTTTTCATTCCAAAGGGCATCACTACGTATTCGTAGAGCCCAAAGGGAGTGATAAAGGCCGACCTTTCCTGAGCCTCTTTGGACATGGGGATCTGCCAGTATCCACAACTCAAGTCCATAATTGTGATGTATCTGGCACTGGCAAGCTGATCCAGTAACTCATCTATGCGGGGCATCGGGTAGGCATCAAACACCGTGATTGCATTCAATTTCCTGTAGTCCCCACAGAAACGTGTTGTCCGATCCTTCTTGGGGATGAGGACTACTGGTGAGGCCCACGCACTATGCGACTTCTGGATCACTCCCAGACCTAACATCTCCTCAATTTCTCTTTTCATATCCGCTCGCACCTCCAAGGAGACACGATAGGCAGATTGCTGGATAGGGGTGTGATCTCCCGTATCCACATTGTGGACAGTGAGATCTGTCTTTCCAGGTTTCCCTGTGAAGGTGGGTAAAAAGGGGTTAAGTACCTCCCACAGCTGAGACTTCTGATTCTTAGACAGCTGTGGATTGATTTGAGCATCTGCTAGGGACCCTTCCTCCTTGGCTGCAGTTACAATGTCTATTAGGCTCTCCCCCTCACCTTCCTCTGGGAAACTACAGACAGGCAGGGCATACGCATCCCTTTCCACATGTGCCTTGATCATGTTTACATGAAACACCTTGTGTTTCTTGCGAGCATGATCAATGGTGACAACGTAGTCCACGTTGTTGAGACGCTGATGGATGGGATACGGGCCTTCCCAGGCCGCCTGAAGTTTATTCTGGGGCGTAGGCAGGGGCGTTGCTAGGCTAAAACATTCGGGGCCTGGGCCCCTGATGTTTTCTCCCAGGCCCCGAATGTCCTGCCTGTTAGACAAATACAATTGTATTGCCGTCCTCAGGACGGCAGTACAATTGAATCTAACAGACTGCAAGATATGAAGGACCTGTGATGACATCACAGGTCATGTGATCAGTGCCGTCCAATCCTGCACTGGTCACATGACTGTGACATCATCACAGGTCCTTTCCCCTGTCTTCTAAACTGAAGAGGAGAATTGTGGGGAAGAAGCTGCAGTGAGCACTGCTACATCAGAAGAGGTAAGTGAAGGGAGAAGCAGAGGGATGCTGGGAGTTGTGGTTATTTAACTGGGACTGTATGTTAGGGCAGAAGGGAGGGATGTTATCATGGGACCCACTGGAACAGCCTGCCATAGTCCCCTGCCTCAGGTGTGAAACTAGCCTTAGGCTACTTTCACACTTGCGTTGTAAGGATCCGTTTGTGAGATCCGTCACAGGCGCTCATAAACGGTCCAAAACTGATCAGTTTTGTCCTAATTAATTCTGAATGGAAAAGGATGCGTTCAGAATGCACCAGTTTGCTTCAGTTCAGTTAGCATTCCGTTTCGGAGGCAGACACTACAACGCTGCTTGCTGAGTTTTGGTGTCTACATGAAGAAACTGATCCAAACTGACCATATAAAAGATAATACAACCGGATCAGTTCAGAACTGATGCAGACGGTTGTATTATGATGATGGAAGCGTTTTTGCTGATCCATGACGGATCCAGCAAAAACGCTGGTGTGAAAGTAGCCTTATTTACTTTGGACTGTGGCATGGAGTGATGTTATTTACATGGGACTGCATGTTGGAGGTGGCTTTCGGAGGGGGTGATATTTACATAGGACTGTATGTTGATGACGGCTAGGGGAATTATGTTATTTATATGGGACTGTATATTGGAGGGGGCTGGAGAGATGGTGTGATGTTATTTACCCAGGAGAGAAATAGTTTTATTTACATGGGACTGTATGGTGGAGGGGCTGAGGAATTATAATTTCTGAGGACACTAAAGGGAGGAATATAACAGTGGGCACTTCAGGGTGAGCATTATAACAGTAGGGGGAGCGATATACATACTGGGGGCACTGTAGGGGTATTATAAATCCAGGGGACATTAGGCGTTCTTATTACTACTGGGAGCTTTATAGGAGAGACTTATAGATCCACCTTATTTCTACTAAGAGCACTATGGGGGCCTTATTACTACTGAGGGGTCTGTAGAGAGCTTTATTACCAATGGGGGAACAATAGGGAGCCTTATTACTACTGGGGGCTCTGTGAGGGCATTATTAATACCGGAGGACTCTTCTACTAATGGGGACAATCTTGGGGAGTGTTATCAGTGCTGGGGTCACTGTAGGGTGCAGTGTTACTAATGATGGAATTACTACTGGTAGGACTATTACTATTGGGGGCAGTATTATTTCTTCTGGATAGTATTTGGGGGTATTGGGGGGCACAGCGAGCAGCAGGATAAGACTGTGGGGACTCCAGGTTGGGGGATGATGATAGAAATGTGAGGAAGCTAAGATGTCTGTGTGTCACACTCTGCAGAGACGAGGCTGAGAGAAGTTGTCTGGACCAAGTGGAGAAGATAATGACAGAGAAGATCTACATCAGAGGAGACGTCACCTGGAGGCACTGGATGTGAGAGGTATGTGCTGCTGTGTAGCAGGGTTGGGGCGAGGGTCGACAGAATTGGGCCATATTCATTGGGGCTTGGGCCCCGGATCTTTTGAGACCCTAGCAACGCCCCTGGGCGTAGGGACTAACACCCACACCTTCTGACCAACTTGGAACTCTCTCTCTCTAGCATTTCGGTCGTACCACCTTTTCTGGCTCGTCTGAGCCTGGGCCATGTTCTCATGGACGAGACCGGCTAGGGTTTTCATCCGGTCTCTGAACCTAAGAACATAGTCCACGACGGAGACCTCGGGGGTGGCCACTTCTCCCTCCCATGATTCTTTGATGAGCGCTGGGGGGCCCCGTACCCGTCTTCCATACAGAAGTTCAAAGGGTGAGAACCCAGTGGATGCCTGAGGTACTTCTCGGTAAGCGAATAACAGGTGTGGGAGGTAACGCTCCCAGTCTCGCCCCTGGGACTCCACAAGCATTTTTAACATCTGCTTGAGCGTCCCGTTAAAGCGCTCGCACAGGCCGTTGGTGGCTGGGTGGTAGGGACTAGCCACCAGGTGTTGTACCTGTATTTTCTTACAGAGGCACGTCATTAAGCTAGATAAAAATTGGGGTCCTTGGTCTGTTAGCATCTCCTTGGGGAAGCCTACCCTCGAGAAGATGGTTAATAGCGCATATGCTACCTTATCGGCTCGGATGGATGATAGAGCGACAGCCTCGGGGTATCGGGTAGCATAATCCACTACTGTCAGAATGTACTTCTTTCCAGAACTGCTGGGTATGACCAAGGGCCCTATGAGGTCCACCGCAACCCGCTGGAAAGGTTCCTCGATTATCGGCAAAGGGATCAGGGGAGCCTTGGGAGCTGGTCCAGACTTCCCCATCCGTTGGCAGATAACGCAGGAACGACAGTAATGGTCACATCCTTACCCATACCCGGCCAATAAAAGTGCTGCTTCAACCGGTCTTTTGTTTTGCGTATGCCCAGATGACCGGCAAGAGGGACTTCATGGGCTACATGCAGTAACTGTTCTCTGAAGGGGCGAGGCACTACCAGCTGCCGGCCCTGTAGCCCGTCAGGCTGGTTGCCCATGGGTATTGTCTGCCGATAAAGTTGGCCCTGATCCCACGTTACCCTCTCGAGATCAGACTCCTCTGGAGTTTTATCAGCCATCTCCCTGAGTTTTTGCAGTGTTTCATCAGTTTGCAGAGCTGCCTGAAACCGTTTCCAGTCCGTATCATAGGAGATTGAGAGATCTTCACAGGGGCTGCTGTCTGTTGTCAGTGTGGAGCTGCCCCCAGCTACAGACCCCCCCTCTCCTGGGAGAATAGCTGTATCTCTGGTGGACTGGCTGAGGGTGACAGGTGAGATGTAAACAGAGCCTCCCCCTCCCTTTGTTTGCACAGGAAAGGAGGGGGGAACAGCTGCCCAC
The DNA here is from genome assembly GCA_900303285.1 of Rhinella marina. Classification (NCBI taxonomy): domain Eukaryota; kingdom Metazoa; phylum Chordata; class Amphibia; order Anura; family Bufonidae; genus Rhinella; species Rhinella marina. The sequence continues at coordinate 39,620 of ONZH01028124.1, read as the reverse complement.
AGCGTGCCTGCATCCTGGTCACCCTCAGCCATTCCTATAGAAGTACTACAAACCCCATCATGACATATATCTAACACATTGCGGGAAACCAAGTTAGTACTTTCTAACATGTCAGAGATAGGGTTAGGACAGGCTTCCAACACATCATTATCTACTGGGTCACTACTTAAGCTGATCACATCACTGGATACAGAATCATCACATAACGTATTGATTGATGCAGAATGATGATGGTCGGGAGCACTGCAATGTTCAGACTTATCACATTCTGTTAGGGAGGAGTCAGGAGGAGATTTAGACGTGTGAGGATCCTCCACAGCATTAAAAGGTACATATCTGGAGACTAAGCGACCTAGATCAGTGCCCAATAACACATTTGTTGGAATATCATCAGTCACTCCCACCTCCATTACTCCACTCCCTGCACCCCAGTGAAGATACACCCATGCCATAGGCAAGTTGGGGCGCACACCGCCAATACCAGTAACAGTCTGTGTCTTGCCTACGATCAAGTCCGCATCACTCACCAGTTCTGGTCGGACCAGGTTCATCTTGGCCCCAGTGTCTCTCAGTCCCACAGTGACAGTCTGAAGGTTATCACAGAGTTTTCCTTCTTGTCCACCCACATACAGCACTGTGGATGCCTTGGGCACCGGGGTGGACTTCTTCTTCTCCGGGCAATTGCTAACATAACCCACCTTGTTGCACTAGAAACACCTCCGGGTCTCCACGGACGATCTGGTGGGTAACACGTTGGTCACACCTTCAGGAGGACGCTTGGCTTGGATAGAGGGGTTGGTTGCCAGCTTACCCCCTTTCCAGTTAGCAGCCGAGGGCTTTGGAAACTCTGGTGCCCGGTTGGCAGTATAGGCATCTGCCAGCTTTCCTGCTTGTCTTGCCGTTTCAGGATCCCGGTCTAGAATAAATTGTCGTACTTCCTCTGGACAATTGCGCAGGAATTGATCTTTAATCATCAGATCATTCACAGCTTCAAACGTGGTAACTGACAGTCCTTTGATCCATTGATAGTAAGTGGTGCTCAGTCCATCTACTAGATCAGAGTAGCTGTCATGATTTTTACGATGAAGATGCCGGAATTTTTCCGGTACACCTCTGGAGTGAGGTTATACTTCTCAATTATGGCTCGTTTGAGGACCTCATAGTCCCCAGCTTGATCTCTGGGAAGAGCAGCATAGGCCTCCAGGGCTTTGCCTCTTAGTCCTGGGGCGAAGTACCATGCCCATTGCTCAGGGGGCAGCTGGTACTGACTGCAGAGAGTCTCAAAGCTGCGAATAAAAGTGTCCAGGTCACTGTCTTTCTCCATCACCGGGAAAGGATCCAGACGGGGTTTAAGGGGCACCGTCTCACTGGACTCACGGTTCGATGGTGTAGGACGGGACATCTGGAGTCGGGCCAGCTCCAGCTGATGCTCTCTTTCAGCAGCTGCCTGGAGCTCGGCAAATTCTCGCTCGGCTTGGCGTTCTTTCTGTATGAGCTCTATTCGCAGGCTCGGGTCGCAGTCACCCATCTGTTGGAGAATCAAGAATAGAGAAGACTCCACATCCCTCAGAGAACTTGTGGCAGCGATACCTCTTGGTCCTGAGGTTCCTGGAGCAGTCATCGCTGTTGCCGCTGTTGGGGATGGGGGTACCACAGACGTTGGTGTCTGGGCATCAGCTTCCACCAGAAGCTGTATCAGCGCCTCTCTCAATCGTCTCCCTCCATCAAGCCCTCGGATCCCACAAAGGTTGAGCAGATCGTCTTTGGACTGATTCCTATAGGCCTCTGCCATTTTAGCAGGGACTTGCCAAATAAAAGATAGAACAGAAAAACAAAAAGGGGAAGGGGACAAACTGTTTGCACGTATATATGTCTATATAACCAATTGTATGCACTGAGAGCCTTCCTGTAGACTGAGATACTCTTCTGCAAGATATCTCAGCCCTTAAGTGTAAGGAATAATTTATTATACCAAACACTTAATGTTCTAACAAAATTATTCTATCCCACCGCTTGCCACCAATTCTGTCAGGATCATGGACCGAGATTGGTGAGAGGAGCCGACTGTGTCCCTCTGGACTTCTCTCTGTCTGGCTTCCTGGCACCAATTACCTGCTAGTTCACGCTGCCACCACTCGTCTTATCAGGTTGACGAGGACCTATTGCTTACTTAACTCAGATCAATGTACATGTGCCTGTATACTCTGTTACTTACAGATTATGTTAGTACTTGAGGTAACGCCTCTTCCTAAGGAAATGAAGTTCGTTTAGAACAGCAGGGTGGCTCTTATTAAATGGAAAGTTTAATATCAATAAAAATAGACAGTGCGTACAATGAATGGTTACAAGAAGATGACATGAAATAACAGACACGGAAGTATACAATGCAAAAATAACAACAGTTTGATAAAATAAAAAGGAGAAACAAACAGAACTCTCTTACGTGCTGGACGTGGAAAGCTTTGTTAGCTGGGAGCTGCCAGAATTGCAGAATGACCCCCCCCCTCATCTAGTTGATGACTCCCTAGAAGTGATAACCTGCCAGGCACAGAGCTCCATATTTTAGCTCCTCCAAATCCCTCGTCCCCCTCCCTTCTGTAAACTGAGATGACACTATCTCAGAACATTCATCAATTTCCGTTAATTAGAAAAGGGGTATGGACTTTTGGGGGTTGTCAGGAAGACTTTTGAGGTTGATCTTTATGACACGTGACTGGCATGCTTTACAAGCTGGTTTATGACCGAATGTTCATTAATAACTTGCCGAAAATTAAAAGAAAAGAGATAGGGGAAATTCCTGAAAATCACTCTTGGATCTGTGATGGCCCAACCAGATGTGACCCCGTTGACCTTGGAGTCAAGCTAGCATTTATTGCCCACAATCTGGTTACAGAGAGGGCTTGGAATGTGTAGACCCCCGGCCTGGATTAACTTTGGTCCATTTTGATTATACCTGGGGTGGGTATACATACATTGTTTTGCCTACATGGCTAGTTCTTTATTATAATCTCCACAGGGACCAATAAAATTAATTCTCAAAATAATCTTCAAGCCCTTAGCTGAGAGCTGACAAGCTCAGGCTTGGAGATTTCAGTGTGATCCTATTCTAAAGCCTCAATGTAAAAATGTGGTGCTCTAGAATAAATCCCATTAATGACCCCATAAAAAGGCGTATTGGTGGTCATTAAGGGGTGGAATATTCTAACAAAATAATTTTGTATGTTTAAAAAAAAAATCCTGCAGTTTTTGCACTGGTCTAAGGATCCGGCTACACAGCAACATGTTTTGTGCAACATCAAGTCTTGCGATACAATGGGCTATGGCTAAATAGCAACTTTCGCATTTCATATAATGTATTTCAACGGTGTCGCAATCCAACGTGCCACATGTAGCATGTCCCATAGCAACACCATTGAAATTCATTACATGAAATGTCACACTGTAGCTGCCACTTCTTGGGTCTGTACAGATCACTTATCGGCAGTCATCTCATTATTACAGGAAAGATTATCACACTGACAGATATCACGACAGATATCATCAAAGATAAATTCCCACCATTCACAATAGGTGATATAACAGCTGTCTAGTCCCTCCTGGCCTCTGCTCAGGACACACAGCATATCTAGAACACTCTCCCATAAAAGTGGATCCATCCTCCAGCAGTCTGTGGTTATACCTAGAAATAGGTGTAAATCTGTAAATCGCAGATCTGAAAATAAAGACCTATCCGGAGGATAAGTCACAAGAATCTTTGCCTGGATAACGCCTTTAACACCAAAACAGGTGTTGGGAGTCTCAGTAAATGACCCCCAATGAGTTCCCTCCAGTTTATTGTGTTTATAACCCATACAGGCTGCTGTAACTCATCTCTCTAAATGTTGTTAACTACAGCTCAGTCATTTTGGCAGCTCTTATAACCATATTCAGTAAATAGAAAAAGAAAAACCTACAATCAGAAAATGAAAACAAATTAGGAAAAAAAAACAGGTGTCACTATCTGGTTTTAACTAGCTGATTAACCCCTTAATGACCAATGACGTACTGTGTAAGTCATAATGTAATGTTATTTACTGCATCTTGACGTACACAGTACATCATAAGATCAAAGTGTCACCGCAACTACACTTGCGGTGACACCGGTATGCAAACGGGTGTCTCGGACAGCATGGTCACTGCCTTTGAATCGCTGCAATTGGTCAGTCAGATTTGACTGACCAATCGCAGCTTTCAGCAGCGCAGCTCCCATCTCCTCAGTGAGTGTTGAGGAAATCGGGGCTGTGCTGCTGTGTTCATCAATCCCCTCCCCCATTCAGGGTGGCTAAGTGGGACCCCCCGCCCCCACAATCTTTCAGGATGGCAGAGTGGTAGTAGATTGTCAGCTGTAACATACAGCTGACAATCTACTGTAACAGCCGACATCGGTGCCGGCACCGATGTCGGCCGCTTAACCTCTTCCATGCCGCGGTGCGTAGGGACCACTTTATGGAAGGAGTCAACAGGGAGGGAGCCCCATCCCTCCCCCATCGGGCCGCTGCACTGCTGTGGCAGTGTCCCGATGCTTTGATCAGAACAGAGGGAGGATGCTCTGCTGTGGCAGCATCCCAATGGTTACCATGGCAACTGGATGCCTTACACAGGCATCCAGGCTTGCCATGGTATGTAAGCCTGACAAGATCCTGCCAGAGGCAGGAGCCTGATCAGGTTTACTGTGAATGAAAATACACTGCAGTACACTGTATAGTATTATAGAGTAATATCAAACCCACTAGATCTTCACAAACCAAGATTTTCCCATATACACACATTTATAATTGGGTAAAAATGAAGAAAATAAAATACTCTAAACATGTTTGGTATCGCCACATCTGTAACGACCTTCTCTATAAAAATATCACATGACCTAACCTCTCAGGTGAACACTGTAAAAAAAAAATAAAAAACAAAAACAGTGACAAAAAAGCCATTTTATGTCAGCTACCATCACAAAAAGCGCAACACCAAGCGATCAAAAGGGCGTATGCCCCCCAAAATAGTACCAATCAAACCGCCACCTCATCCCGCAAAAAATGAGACTCTACCTAAGACAATCGGCCAAAAAAAGCTATTTTGTTGTGTTTTCAAAAATGTTGTTATTGTGTAAAACTTAAATAAATAAGAAAAAGTATACATATTAGGTATTGCCACATCCGTAACGACCGGTTCTATAAAAATATCATATGACCCAACCCCTCAGGTGAACGCCGTAAAAATAAATAAAAACTGGGCCAAAATTACCAATTTTTTGGTCACCTTGCCACAAAAACTGTAATAATGAATGCTCAAATAATCATATGTACCCAAAAATTGTACCAATAAAAGCATCAACTCTTCTTGCAAAAAACGAGCCCCTGCACAAGACAATCGGCAGAAAAATAAAAAAAATATGGCGTTAGAAAGTGGAGACAAAAAAAACATAATTTTTTTCAAAAATGCTTTATTATGTAAAACTGAAACAAACAAAGAAAGTAGACATATTTGATATCATCGCATCCCTAACAACCTGCTCTATAAAAATACCACATGATCTAACCTGTCAGATGAACATTGTAAAAAACAAAGAATAAAAACGGTGCCAAAACATCCATTCTTTGGTCCATTCTTTGGTTACCATGCCTCACAAAACCAATATTTCAAATAGCTAGGCCTCACAAAAAAACATAATATAGAGGGATTAAAAATCATATGTACCCCAAAATAGTACCAATAAAACTGTCACCTTATCCCTTAGTTTCCAAAATGGGGTCACTTATTCATGGTTTCTACTGTAGGAGTGCATCAAATGGGACATGGTGTCTAAAAACCAGTCTAACAAAATCTGCCATACGGCACTCCATTTATTCTGCGGCCATACAGCAGTTTACCACCACTGTAAACAGCAGAATCGGGGTAATAAATACTGAGTTTTGTTTGGCTGTTAACCCTTGATGTGTTAAAGAAAAAAATGGATTAAAGTGGAAAATCTGTCAAAAAAGTGAAATTGAAAAATTTCCTCTCCATTTTCCTTTAATTCTTGTGGAATACCTAAAGGGCTAACAAAGTTTGTAAAATCAGTTTTGAGTAACTTGAGGGGTGTAGTTTTCAAAATGGGATCATTTATGGGGGGTTTCTACTATGTAAGCCCCACAAAGTGACTTCAGACCTGAACTGGTCCATAAAAAGTGGGTTTTGGAAATTTTCTTAAAAGTTTTAAGATTTGCTTCCAAAATTCTAAGCCTTCTAAAGCCCCCCCCAAAAAAAATTTTACAAAATGATGCCAACATAAAGTGGACATATGTGGAATGTTAAGTAATAAATATTTTCAAGGTATCACTTTCTGTTTTAAAAGCAGATAAATTGACATTTTGAAAATTGCGAATCTTTCAAGATTTTGGGTAAATTTGGGATTTTTTCATAAATAAAAGTGAAATATATTGACTCAAATTTATGACTGTCATGAAGTACAATGTGTCACAAGAAAATGTCAGAATGGCTTGGATAAGTAAAAGTGTTCCAAAGTTATTACCACATAGAGTGATACATGTCAGATTTTCCAAAATAAGCCTGGTCACGAAAGTGCAAAATGGCCCGGTCATTAAGGGGTAAAAAAAAAAAAAAAAAAAAAAAAGGGGGATTCTTTCACCTGGTTTACACCTATATAACTAACAGCACTGCCCCACAGAAGATTGCAGACACATCCCAGACATACCTGTGTGCACTGTGTGTCTGTATTCCATGTTCAGAAAAAGCACTTATTTGCAGGGAAACAGCTCCCAAATGCCCAGCTAAAAGTAAAACTAAAAACAGCTTTCTCTCCCAACTCGATTTCTAACAGCTATATCTTCTGATATACTGGATATAATGCTTTTGGTATCATTTAAAAGCTTGGAATGTCAGCTTTCAAAGAAGGTAAGAACCATTTTTCTATCTGCTACCAATCCCAAGATATGAGCAGCTAAAGCAGCCCTCCCCTCTTCAGTCTGGTTTGCTTTGAGTACTTGCAGCAGCAGAGCTTGGCACTTGGGAGCTGTTTTCCTGCAGAATAAAAGTGCTTTTCCTGGACATGGAATACAGACACACAGTGCACATAGGTATGTCTGGGATGTGTGTGCAATCTTCTGTGTGGCACTGCTGTTAGTTATATAGGTGAAAAACAGGTGAAAGACTCCCATTAATGTCACTAGAACTGGCACTTGTGCCTGTGGGGCTGTTCAGTGGGTGACGTACACAACTAGTAGAGATTAATGTGACACGCAGAAACACGTTCTGCTACTTTTCTAAGAAATTTTTTCCACTGGGCAACTACTTTTTTTTGTTGAATATGAAAACAATTTGTTTAATATACAAAACAATCTTTGTTGCAGTCCTTCATAGCTCCTGATTAGAGATAAGCGAAGCGAGCTTCAGATGCTACATCCGAAGCAGCTTTGCAAAAAATTTGTTATAATACTTTATGGGGATTTTTTTCTGTACAGTATTAAAATGTATGGGCTCCTATGAGGCAAATAGCGTTATTCATGAAGTCGCGCGAGACTTCGTTGAATAACTTTGGTAATTGATTATTACAGTTAAAAAACACTTCAAAACTCGGAACCAAACTCTGCTTCCTTAGAAGGAAGACTTTCCTTAGGGAGGGACCACCGCTTGAAGGACTTTTCTACCAAAGGAAAGGTCATCAGAGGAAAGAATATCCAACCGGTAGTGACAGAAAAAAGTGGAAGGAGAAGACCACGTGGCAGCCTTACAGATTTGCTCAATGGTGGTAGAAGCTCTCTCCGCCCAAGAGGTAGACACAGAGCATGTAGAATGGGCTTTAACCATCACCGGAGAAGAGAGACCAGACTCCTTGTAAGCCAGAGAGATACCCATCCTTATCCATCTGGCTAAGGAACTTTTGGTAGCCTTCATACCCTTGTTTGGACCCAAGAATAGAACAAACAAGGCTGAAGACTTTCTCCATTGACTCGTACATTCAAGATATTTCAACAGACGTCTCCTGACATCCAAGGAATGAAATTCCTCCTCCTTAGGTGATTTAGGATTACTTCAAAAGGAGGGAAGAATGATTTCCTGAGTTCTATGGAACTGCAAGGAGACCTTAGGCAAGAATGCAGGGTCAGGTGTAATAATCACCCTGTCCTCCAGAATGGTAGTAAAAGGATTTTTTGAAATGGCATGAATCTCAGAAATCCTGCGGGCTGATGTAAGAGCCACTAAAAGGCCACGAAAAAATTCCTAGCCCTAGCTAAGCCCATAGAAAGACCCTTCTGCAGAAACTTAAGAATTTGTACAATAAAAATGGAAGATGGTAAATCATTAGGATCAAGGTTGTAACACTGCATGAATTTCTTCCAGATCTTAGCATAAATCCGAACTGTTACCTTCTTTTTACTTTTTAGCAGAGTAGCCACCAGATCCTGCAAAAAAACTTTTTTTAATCAATAAGACCCTTTCAAGACCCATGCAGTCAGCCAAAGACCCCTGACCCGAGGATGAAGAACAGGACCTTGAGACAAGAGGTCCGGAGTCTCTGGCAAAATCCAAGGATCTGCAACTGACATTGAGCAGAGAAGAGTAAACCATGCAATTAGGATAATTTTCGCCCTGTCCATCTTTATTTTCCTCAAAACTAGAGGCAGGAGTTGAAACAGGGGAAAGGCATATGCCAGCTGGAAATCCCACCTCATCTGAAGGCCGTCCACCCCATAGGGGTATACCTTTGGATTGAGGGAGCAGAACCTTGGAACTTTTTTGTTCAGACTGGAGGGGAAAAGATCTATTGATGGCATCCCCCAGAGATCCGTAATCTTCAAGAAAACTAACTCGTTTAGGGACCATTCTCCCTGTTTCAATTGATGTCTGCTCAGATAATCTGCTTGTAAATTATCTGCTTCCTTTATGTGTAATGCTGAAATGTGACATACTTTCTTTTCCACATACTGAAGCAGGAGCTTTGCCACCAAACAAAGGGATACTGATCTCGTTCCTCCCTGATGATTTTGTAGGCTACTGTAGCTCTGTTGTCCGAAAAAAAATTCTTAAGTGATCTGAATTCCATAGACCCTGAGATGCCCGCAGGGCCAACCTGACTGCTTGGAGTTCTTTTCTGTTGGAGGAGAATTTCCTCTCTTCCTGAGTCCAAGTACCCTGAAAGTTGAGGTTTAGAATATGCGCCCCCCACCCCCAGGGACTTGCGTCTGTTGTTAGCACCACTGGATCTGGATAAGACCAAGGGATACCCTGAATCAGGTAAGCTTTCTTCTTCCACCAAACTAAAGAATGCAGAGTTGCCTGAGAGATTTTCATCCTCGACTCTAGTCGACCCTTGTTTTTCTTCCAAGCCGACAAGATCTCCATCTGTAATGGACGTAGATGAAATTGTGCTCACTCTACCACAAGGATGCAGGACACCAATGACCCCAGGACAGACATGGCCTTCCTTATTGACAATGAGTGGGATGTCAGGGAGTGTAATTGTGAGTCTTCCCAATCTTTTCCTCTGGAAGAAATACCCTCTGGGTCACTGAATCCAGGATGAGACCTAGGAATCTCTGCCTTTGCTGAGGAATGGGTCTGGACTTTGGTTCGTTTACAATCCAACCCAACTGTTGTAATTAGTGATGAGCGAACCGAACCGTAACGAACCAGATTCGTTACGAACTTTGCAAAAAGTTCGGTTCGTCACCGAACCGAACTTTTGAAAAGTTCGTAACGAATCTGGTAAAAAAAAAACTGTAACGCAAAACTGTACTTTTTTCACAGAATAGACCAGGATACAAGGGATTATTACTCCTATAATCCCTTGTATCCTGGTTTTCTGTGAAAAAAAAGATGTGTGACGTCAACCCACAGCCTCTGAAGTGTCTGAGCGCGCCAACATCTTGTCAGTGCGTCTCAAGACTTCACAGGCAGAGGAGCTCCACATTAGTTAGACAGAGAAAAGATATAGTTAGATAGATATTCAAACAAGTAGATAGATACAGGGAGAGATAGAGAAGAAATAGAAAGGGTTAGTGAGAGAAGCAGGAGAGAGGAAGAGAAAGCTAGATATAGAAGATAAGTTGATAGATAGGGAAAGAGGCTGAGGAAGCAAGAGATAGGTAGAGATAGGGAGAGAAAGTCATATAAATAAAAAAATTGTGAGATCTAGGGAGAGATAGGGTGATAAAAAAAAAAAGAAATAGAGAAAAGAGTCAGGACAGGTAGCATTCCTGTTCCGTGACCGTACACGCTACACGTTGCTGCTCAGCTGGGTGCCGTCAACCACGTTTAGCCACAACAACAAAAGTTTAAAAAAAATCTCAAAAAAAAAAAAAAGTTATAAAAAAAAGTTTAAAAAAAAAAATTTAAAAAAAAAGTTATAAAAAAGTTAAAAAAAGTTAAAAGTTATAAAAAAAATAAAGTTTAAAAAAGTATAAAAAAAATACATCATTTAATTTTCCCCCACCCAAATAAAAATATGTCCAAGCGTCCTACTTCCTCCTCCTCCGTCAATTGTCTGTTCTCAACCATACTGGCCTGGGTGCTATCAAGTGCTGCCGCCTACTCCTCCGTCAATTGTCTGTTCTCAACCATACTGGCCTGGGTGCAATCAAGTGCTGCTGCCTACTCCTCCGTTAATTGTCTATTCTCAACCATACTGGCCTGGGTGCAATCAAGTGCTGCCGCCTTCTCCTCCGTCAATTGTCTGTTCTCAACCGTACTGGCCTGGGTGCTATCAAGTGCTGCCGCCTACTCCTCCGTCAATTGTCTGTTCTCAACCATACTGGCCTGGGTGTAATCAAGTGCTGCTGCCTACTCCTCCGTCAATTGTCTGTTCTCAACCATACTAGCCTGGGTGCAATCAAGTGCTGCCGCCTCCTCCTCCGTCAATTGTCTGTTCTCAACCGTACTGGCCTGGGTGCTATCAAGTGCTGCTGCCTCCTCCTCCTCAGTCAATTGTCTGTTCTCAACCATACTGGGTCCAATACAGTACTATTACTGCTGCTGGTTCCACTGTCAAATGTCTGTTTTTCACCCTACTGGGTCCAAGGCAATGCTGCCGGTGTTGCCAACTTGCACTTTGTGTCCTATGTCCCGTGTAATCACTTACACCTTGGCTAATGTGTACCTGTTCTGGGGTGCACAAGGTCTAATTAAATGGTACGCCTGTCTGTCTTCTGACCTGTGATGTCACTGAGACCGCATCGACTTCAACGCAGCCTATTCTTGGGCTGGTGCCACGATCTACCGCGTGTTTTTGGTGCTCTGGCATGACATGGACTGCTCCAGCGGACATCTTCAATGCTGTCAAATGTTGTCGACGTCTATTTTTGCACTTTGATTTTTTCCACTTTTTTCATTGTAATAGCAACTGCAACTAAACAAAACTATACCCTATCAGACTCCCACTATTGTAGCTGCAATTATTCAGCCGTTATAGCAAGGTTCGTTTTAGGTTCGGTTCGTACAAATCCGAATTTCACAAAAGTTTGCCGAACCGCACTTTTCAAAAGTTCGCTCATCCCTAGTTGTAATGTCTTCCTCACTTTCAGAACTGCTAATTCACAATCTTGATAAGACTTTGCTATGATCAAAAAATCGTCCAAATAATGGATCAAAAATATGTTCTTCAAGCTTATGAACAACGCCATGTCTGCTACCACCTTTGTAAACACCCTCGGTGCTATGGAAAGGCCAAAATGAAGTGCCTGAAATTGGAATTGATGGAGTTGACCGGTTTATGTAGACTGCTATTCTGAGATACTTCTGAAAATCTGGATGAATTGGAACATGAAAATAGGCATCTTTTAAATCTAGAACTGCCATGTAACAATTTGGGTATAGTAGGATAATGGTGGATTTGACAGTTTCCATCTTGAATTTTCTGATTTTCAGGAATGTTTTTAAATCCCACAGATTTATGATGGTTCTGAAAGACCCATCTGGTTTTGGAAAAATAGCCCTCGAAACACTCCTCAGTAGGAACCGGAACCAGAACTTCTTTTTGAATCAATTTTTGCACTTCTTCCAAGATGGGAGTAGGTCCTCTCTTTACAGGCTTTGTTTCTGTTATAATGAATCTTTGTGGAGGCAGGGTAAAAAATTCTAATGTAAGGCCTGTAGGAATGATATTTAACACCCAGAACCCTGCTACCTTTTCCCAGGCGGGCAGAAAGAAGCGTAGTCTTCCTCCTACCCCCAACCTGATGTCATTGTTGGGAGGACTTTTTATCGGCAGAGGAGGAGTTGCCACACAAAAATCCTTTACCAGAAGAATTTCTTGGTCTAAATCTTTGCTCCTTGTCTCAACTTCCTTTTTCCCCCTGAATTTCCTGAGGAACAAAAGGGACGCCTAGATCTAAATGAAGAAAAGGAAGACTGATATGGACCAGGAAACCTTTTAAGCTGCTTTTTCCAACAGGTCATCCAGGTCTGGGCCAAAGAGAAACTCCCCCTGACAAGCAATACAACAACGTTTTTGTTCACCACCACCCCAACTCTCGAGCCAAAGGGCCCTATGGGCCGAATTGGTCAAGGCAGCAGACTGGGCGGACAACCTAAGGGCGTCAACCTAGGCATCAGAAAGGAAAGAATTTGATCTGTAGGGCATCTATCCCTGAGCTAAACCTCAAGTTGTTCTAATCATAAGGCCAAGGCTTAGCTGTAACCGTAGCAGCAATATTAGGGCAAAATGAAGAGTAAGAAGCTTCCCAGGCACCTTTTAAAAAAGACTCCGCTTTTTTATCAAGAGGATTTTTGAGGATACCCGAATCCTCAAAGGGAAGAGAGGACCTTCTCGACACCGTGGAGATGGAGACATCAATCTTTGGGGCCTTTCCCCAAGAGGAAGCATCTTCTTCCTCAAAGGGGTATTTTCTTTTGAAGCTCCGAGGAATAAACACCCTACGGTCTGGCTTTTTCCACTCTTTGCTGATTAAGGCAGAAACATTTCTATGGACCGGAAAACATCTACGTTTTTTATCTTGCAGTCCTTCAAACATGGAATCCCCCACAGATCTATCAGTTTTCTCTTCCTCTAGATTCATAGTTGCTCTGATTGCTTTGAGTAGCCTCTCCGTATCTTCCAGAGGAAAATGTGTTCTCATACTAATATCTTCTTTAGAGGACTAAGACTCTTCTGAAGAAACATCTTCTAAGGGCAATTCACTATCAAAAGAGGAGTCATCTTGAACGACTAATCTTCCCTCAGATTTTCTTTTCTTAGTAGACTTAAGAGAATTCTTAACTTCTGATCTGATTAACTTTTAATATTTTTTAGAAATGAGGGTGATTCTTCAGCAACAGTACGATCAATACAGGACTGACATAATTTCTTATTGAATGCTGAAGAGAGAACCGTTCTGCATAGGGCACACTCTCTATTTTTCCTTTTGGTCAAAACTTTTTGGGGCTTGGCCTAAAGGAAACAGACATCAACAAGAACATGAGTATGATGACCATAGGATAACACACACCCGGCAATATCTTTGTTCAAAGTACCGGAACCGGAGTCACAGGATCTCTTTCTGCAGATTCCTGAGCCTTATCCTCCTCCATGGCAATCAAAGATTAATGCCCCAAGGAGATAGCACAATGTCTGCCATAAAAATAACATGATCAGCCTCAGCATATAAAAGCCTCCACAGGCAACTGTATTAGGGGACCAAGTCTATTCACCCCTTCCATACCGCCAGTAATAGAAAGCACTCTGGGAACCTGGAAGCACGCCACACCGCTCCAGCATTCCCTGGCCCCAGCGCTACTAAATACATGTGGACCGGAAGCGCGTCATCCCTCCAGGACGCGCAACCGGAAGTGCATCACACGCTCCGGAAATCTCATAGACACATGTTCTTCACTTCTGGCCGCACTCCAGAGCTTCGTGGCATAGCTCCCTTGGAGAGCCCCCTGGAACACCGCCCCGCCCCCCGTTCCTAACAGCTGACAACCGCCGCGCGATGGTCCAGGCAGGTAACCGCAAGCCCTCTAGCGGACGCCCTAGGAAAAGTTAAGACCGCGGCCAGGACCTGAAAAGGAATACTGTAGGTCTCCTACTCCAGGGACAGGAAACCACTGAGGTGGGAGAGGAGGCTCCACCTTTTTATTCTGTAGGTTTCCTGTCCCTGGGGGTGGATCCTCTCTCTCTGTGGTGCTGTAATGGGGAGGGGAATAAATGTTGGAGTATTACCAACCGATATACTGTATTTATGGTGTATTGTACATAGTGTATAATATAGATATCTGGTTACACCTTCAGGATTCCCATCTAATGGGAGAATACATAAAAAAAATGTATGTGAGCAACCACAAGACACAGGCATACATGTCTGTCACCAGATGGTTGGGGGCCACACGTGGCATATATTTATCTAATAAAATTGACCATGTAGCATTCTAGGGCTCTGTTCACATCCTGCATGTGGTGTATATTCAGTGTGAAACTCTTTGGACAAGAACTCTGTACATGACAAACTTCTGTATGTGACCATAAAAGAGAACATGTGTATGCATTGTTTGCAGGATCTCCTTTTATTGTAAAGCATATTAAAGTATGCTATTAACCTCCTAAGAGCCAGACAATTTGTAATGCAGCCATCAGTTTTCTTATGTGATTGGGTCAATGATATTGTGTTTTGTGACCAGTCCTTACCTAGGCAGCCATGTAGTCAAATCTGTCAATTATGCTTTTGTGAAAAGATTAACAAAGCATGTGTGACTACAGTCAATTCAACCATTCAAAAATGCATTTTTTTTTTATTAGACCTAGGAAGTTTTTGGTGACGGCTTCAAGAGCAGATAAATACATCCAACACACATTATACATTTAACTGTAAAATAATTTATTAAGTAGACATTCATACACAATGTTAAACCACGTATCCAATATATACAACATACACAACGCTCCCAAACCTTCTCCTGACCTAAGAACTTTTTGCTTGTTTACTTTTGGCCTTACGGACTTCTTCTACCAGGTCTTTCAGATACTGGATCTCTTTTGCTAAAGAATCTGCCTTCTCTTTAAGGGTGTCATTTTTCGATTCCAGTTCTCTGCACTCTGCAGATATTGCGTCTTGCTCTGCTCTCTTCTTCTGCCGGTAGCGAGTGGCTGCTGTTTTGTTCTGCTCCATTTTCTTCTTCTTCCTGTCTACTTTGGGTTGCCCTACAGCTTTTACCTTTGCCAAGACTTCTCTATCCTTAGAGGGAAGATCATAGGGTTTAGGTCTCTCAGAAATGGGGGATATGGGAGGGGATTGAACACTACTAGGGTACTCAACAGTAGATGTGGGACTTTGCTGAGGTGATCCTAGGTATGATGGGCTTGTACATATGCCACTGTCACTATCTGAGAATTCTTCCTTTTCACTCTTTACAGCTTCAATGGTATATGTAGCAGGGGACCTTTTGTCCTCCTCAGCAACATCTACCTCACTGCCTACATCCAAGATAAAGGAATGGTCTGGGCTGGAGACTTGGGACTGTATAGAATTTGGACTCGTAGGGGCCACCTGATCTGCCTCCAATGAATTTTCTTCAAGAGAGATTTTGTCTGGTGATGGCACATATTGACCAAACACCACTGGGAGAGGTGGGTCCTCTAGGAGATCACACGAGTCATCCAGCGTGGTCATGAGCTCATCTGGTGAGACGGTGGATTCTAGATCTTCCATCCCAAGCAGGGAATCAAAGTCGAACTCCTTCAGGTCCATTTTTTTCCACCATCCAATCCATGCCAGAGAAGGCGTCTCCTAGAAACAAATAATAAATTTATTTTGGGTTGTGTTTTGATGGTCTTGTTTTAGAAGAACGTTCTCATTATCTGTTGCAAAATCATGTTGGATAATAAGTGTACCATGGAAACAGTGAGTTCCTTATGTGTATATCTTACAATAAACAACTAGGCTAACAAACCACAGTTCTGATGTTAAATATGAGACCAGTTTGATCTTTTACCACCATCCATAACCAGAATGAAAAGGCTTTGATGCTTCTCAGATGTTACTGTAACAGCCAACATTCAATTCAGGCCCTTAGATACGACTACTATCTCAGATTAAACAAATCTGAACTGGCGCCAAATAGGTACAGATGGCCTTCATTCCAGAAGTCATGGTGATGTAAGGTCAGACATCTTCAGTGTGAGTTTTGTGTAAGATGCAATGTATATCCTTCATCCTTACCCTGGAAACTGCCAAGAGAGTCCTCCAGAGGCAGCACACCGGAGACGCCATTCTTAGCCTTATTGCTGGACAACCCATGCAATGGGAGGTACCCGGGCTCCTCGATGCAGTCATCCAAAGAGACCCAAACTTTCCTCAGCCGCCAAAAACGACTGGTTGAAGGGGGACAAGAAGTCCCCCAACAACATCTCTTCGTTCAATAGGCTCATCTTTTTCAGGTAGCAGATCTTTCAGGTAAAATGTGGATTTTGAGCTTTTCTGGTATACAGCAATGCTGCTGTGGGATACCTTGGGAAGCCTGTGGAGGAGAAAGGAAATCCATTTAGATAAAGCCATATTGCATTTAAAAGCCATATTGTGTTCCCCCAGTCTTGTAGCAATAGGTTATATTCTGTGCATGGCCTCTAGGGGTCTCACTACTTATATTGGTACAACTGTGTTATTGCAACTCGCTGGTTGTAGTTCTTGAGCAGCCTCGTGTGTAATGGCAGGCAAGATGTACTCCTAATAAAATGTCTGCTGATAACTATAGTGTGTGAGCATCTGGAGCAGGACCAACTAATAGCACATGGTGACAGCTGGGCATAGGACTTCTGAACAGCAAGTCTGCTGTCTACAAATACAGATTGTGTAACACTAGAACTGTACAGAGAATTATCAACTTTAAGTACAGAGTCCCTATCATACTGCACTATGGAGAGGGGCCTGAAAGCCCCTCAGAGACTGGATATCACTTCTTCTAATCTCTCATAGACATGGAGACACTGGAAGGAAGAGTTTACTCTGTATGTGGATCTGACAGTGGCAACCAGAGGTGAGCAGAGGAAAATAAAGCTGTTTTATTACTTAGTTGGGGGGAAAAAAGGCAGAGAAATAGCCCAGACCCTGCTGACAGAGCACAGACAGCCTGGCACTGACATACATACTGTAGGCACTGTGACCCAAAAAAAGAATGAGACAGTGGAGAGATACAAGTTCTTCTCAAGGAATCAGGAGGCTGGGGAAAGTGTGGACAGATATGAGACAGAGCTGAGGAGACTGGGGACATCAGAGACTCCCTCGTCAGAGACAGGATAGTGTGTGGCATCAGAGACTCTCACCTCAGAGAACGATTACTGAGGGAGGAAGAGCTGGCTTTGGAGAAATGTATACAAATCTGCAGGGCTGCTGAGCTGACTAAAGACAGCCTCAAGATGATGGAGGGCACCAGTGATGCCTCAGTACATGTAGTATCTGTGAAAGGGTCTAGGCTCCCAGCCAGCTCAGTCCAGTGTAAATACTGTGGCAATAGACATGAGAGAGACAAAGAGAAATGTCCAGCATATGGGGAGACCAGCAGGACTTGTGGCAAGATGAACCACTTCTCAGCTATGTGCAGATTGAAAACCAGCAAACAGTACAAACAAGTCCACACAGTGACCCAGGACTCAGTGACAGCACAGAGGACATCACATGGCTGAAGCTGCAGCCTACAACAGAGAACGTCAATGTAGTCAAACATCCAGTAGCCAATGATGCAAAGTAGCTCTTTGCCATATTTATGGTGGATGAACAGCCCATAAGATTTCATCTGGATTGTGGAGCAAGCTGCAATGTCATTCCTTTTACTCAACTTAACAAACAGGTTCCCATTGAGTCCACTGATAAGGTACTAGTGATGTACAACAAAAGTGTTCTGGAACCCATGGGAACATGCAAGCTAAAATTAAGAAATCCACGTAACAGAAAGAGCTACAGAGTGGAATTCACTATGCTGCAGGAGGACGATCACATTCCTTTGCTGGGAGTTAAAGCAGTTCAGGCTATGGACTTAATAAAATCCCATAAAATCATGGCTCTGGACGTTTCTCAGAATACTCAAAATCCTAAACAAAAGGCCAAATTCATTTAGGATTTTCAGAACATAAAACAGAGTATCAAGCAGTGGTAGTACAATGTGATGCCTCAGAAACAGGCCTTGGAGCCACACTAATGCAGGATAAACAGCCAATCACATATGCAAACAGAGATTTAACTCTAACAGAGCAAGGATATGCTCAGATCGAGAAGGAACTACTAGCTGTAGTATTTGGGATGGAGAAATGCCACCAATACACCTATGGTCGACAAGTAGTGGTGCATTCGGATCACAAGCCTTTAGAAAGTATTACAAAGAAGCCACTACTGAATGCCCCAAAAAGACTTCAGCATATGCTTTTAAGACTTCAGAAATAGGATTTTGACATTTGTTACTGTCCAGGGAAGAATTTACTGATTGCAGATGTCCTAAGCAGAGCTTACTTACCCATCACAAATGAAGAAAAAGACATTGAAAGCAACAATCTGTGTGAATATCTGTCTGTCTGAAAAGACAAGCTGAAACCAATACAGACCTTCATAGAGAAAGATAAAACTATACAGATATTAAAGAGTGTCATCTTGAAGGGGTGGCTAAAATATAAGCAACATGCTCCATGGAAGTTTCTCCATTTTTTCACATAAGAGATGAACTCTCTGTGCAGCATGGAATCATCTTTAAAGGAGAAAGGACTGTTATACTGGAATCCCTCAAAAGAAGATGACTGAGGAGAAATCGGAGACATCTGAGAAAAACACAAGAAAGAGATGATACAGGGCCTTTGGAATAGTATATGGGCACTCAAAGCAATGAGACTATGAATACAGGCAACAAAGAAACAGAGACTGCTGAGGAGCATGGGGAGGTCTCTGGTCAGAAACAGCCAGTCCCAGAAAACAGACTGCCAGAATCAGAAGAACACCAAGATTTGTGTGAAGAAACCTCATATGTTACGTGGGCTGGCAGAACAATCAGAAAGCCAGCTCACCTCAAGGATTATATCCAACTTTTGTTTCTACTTGTTCATGTTCACCATTTTGTGTTGCAATATGTTAGGATGTAGCAATATGTTATATTCTGTGCATGGCCTCTAGGGGGCTCACTACTTACATTGGTACAACTGTGTTATTGCAACTCGTTGGTTGTAGTTCTTGGAGCAACCTCATGTGTAATGGCAGCTAAGATGTACACCTAATAAAATGTCTGCTGCTGACTACAGTGTGTGAGCATCTGGAGCAGGACAAGAACAAGTCTCCTCTACTGAAGCACGAGCCTGACAGCCTGCCGCTTCCTCATGACCATATATGGTAACTTCTCCCCTACCACTCCCACACCGCACGAGGAAAGAGCGGCCATTTCAGAGCTCTGCCATTGATCACTTCCCCGCCGCCATCTTAGCCATCATTATTACATCCAACATACAAGGTGCCCAAGCAGTCCAGCTGTCATCCACAGAATTTCCCCGACCCTGAACAAAGAGCAGCGGCTCTGCTATCTTCTAGCCTGTCATACAACGTGCCATCTGCTGTGCTGTAATGCGAGACTCCCAACGGATCCCCACAGAGAAAGTGCCGAGCAGCTGTCACACTACAGTCCAATTTAGTAGCGACTTCCCCCGGGTGCGGGTCACACGAGACACGGGGTATTTCCAGAGCTAATGTCTACAAACTAGAGGAAGCTGTGCGACATTTTCCCATCATACACCTAAAGCACACTGCTGTCCAACACCCAAGTTTCTCACTACACCGTTTCCTAATGTCCCTATCCGAACCATAACCCAAAAGGCACAGGACCCACATTCTGCCCTCATACATGTTATCCCAGTGTACTTACGCCATGTTTGTGCCGAAGCCGGGTGTTACCAGCGCCGCTGGGTGCTGCCGCCTTGCACTGGCCTGGGGAGAGGGTGCCGCTGGCTGCTGCTGCCGCTATACAGCCATGGCTGCTGGCTTTGGTGGGCGGTTCTGGAGTGTGACAGACTCTGTCTCTTCACAGGCTACACCTAAGGAATGAAATGACGCTTCTAAAATATGAATGTTATGGAGCCTCGTCTCTACGTCTTCTCCTTCATTACACCTGCAGACTGACATGGTGGTAGCCGCGTTCTTTGCTTATATACAGGCGCAGTGCTAAATGTCATATCCCTCCACCAGAGTATTGTGCTCAGTGTTCCTCCGCACTACATTCCAGTAATCAGTGGGTGTGAACTGCCAGCTAAAGAACCTCTGATGATGTCATGCCCATGTGACCACACTCTTGAGTAGGGGGAGCCAGTACAGCTCTACTACAGTTGTGTATACACCTTAGACCATGTATCTGTATAGATGCATATACAGCTCTGCTACATCTGTCTTCTCCAGTCCCCTACCAGCAGTGTGGCTGAATCGCTTCCTATATAGCTTTGCTACATCTGTCTTCCCCTCCCCCACTAGCACTGTGGCCGAACCGCTTCCTATACAGCCCTGCTACACCGATCTTCCCTGAACCGCTTCCTTTACAGCTCTGCTACATCTGTATTCCTCTCCACTGCTAGCAGTGTGTTTGAATCACTTTATATAAAGCTCTGCTACATCTGTCTTCCTCTCCACTACCAGCAGTGTGTTTAAATCACTTCATATACAGCTCTACTACATCTGTCTATTTCCCTCTCCCACCAGCATTGTGTCTGAATCGCCTTATAACCAGTTCTGCTACATTTGTCTTCCCCTACCCCACAAGCACTGTGGCTGAACAGCTTCATATACAGCTCTGCTACATCTGTCTATTTCCCTTTCCCACCAGCATTGTGTCTGAATCGCCTCGTAACCAGCTCTGCTACATCTGTCTTCCCCTCCCCACCAGCACTGTGGCTGAACCGCTTCATATACAGCTCTGCTACATCTGTCTATTTCCCTCTACCACCAGCTATCTGGCCGAACCGCTTCATATACAGCTCTGCTACATCTGTCTATTTCCCTCCCCCACCAGCACTATGGCTTTGTAGCTATAGCTACAAATACTGCCCTGCTGTATTTCGTAGACAGAAACCTACTAAGGCCTTAATCACACATCCGTGGACCATGGTCAGTGAAAACCCTGCCTGCCGTCCTTCTGAGTGCACAAGATCATACAAGTGTGTTACTGTACAGCGGTGGCGGCACGAAGCACATGGCGTCATAGCAACTAATGACGGCATGCGCAGGACGGGTTTTCACAGACCGTGGTCCATGGATGTGTGGATGAGGCCTAACTCATACTAGTAAAGTAAGGTGTCACATCACAATACACAGTACTGCTGCATTTTCATACAGCAGAGCTGGGGATACCGATGTTGCACCTTATTTTATTGGCATGTTAAGCCTCATTCACATGTCCATGTCCATTCTCAAATCCGTGAGCAGGTGGTCAGTGATGCATCCGTGAAGCTGTCCATGTTGGGTCCGTGTGTCCGTTTTTTGCTGTCCGTGTTGCATCCGTGTTTCACTGACACTGAACAGCTAAAAAATAATTTTCAAAGCATCTCTTCTTAATGATTCGTGAAACATGGATACATCACTTTTAGATTATGCCCTTTTACACTGGCATACTTTCGAAAGCAGACCTTGGAAAAATACTGGACTTCAGTGTACAACAAATTATTCCACCGGCCAACTTCTGTAAGCATTGAAAAAAAAAAGGTTTTAAAGATCCTATTGACCGAATTATTAATAGCAAGGTAAATGTGCGAATAGTGGCAACTGTTCGGCATGTAGGCATACGAAAAATAATAAAAGAAGAATATCCACGTATCAGGCATCAAATCAATGGATGGCATCTGGCCAAGTCGGTTGAAAAACCAAACATTGTGCCTCACTGTCACCATGGATACCATCCATTAATAATCATCTTTGGTGGTGCTCAAGAAACTGTACGATGGAAGTCCACGTGATAAATATTCATGAATGGGATTCTGACAATGACTACTCAAGTTACCATCATAAAACCGGTATACAGGGTACAAAGTGGCTCAGTGTCACCTCCGCCGCATATGACAAACTAAAAAGTATTGTTATAAATCAATCACTTCTGAAGAACATCGAACATCTTTGGTTTTTTTGCCACACCAGAGAATTGGAGGATTTCCATTTAAGTGTACTCAAGTACCGTATTTTTCGCTTTATAAGACACACCTGATGATAAGACGCACACCAGATTTTAGAGTAGGAAAATAAGAAAAAAATATTTTTCATCACACCTCATATCAGACTCCCCATAAATTTCAGGACATCACATTAGCCCTCCATGTCAGACCCCCATCAGACCTCAGATCAGCCCACTATGGCCCCATATCAGCCCACTGTGCCCAATCAGACCTCAGATCAGCGTATTGTGCCCCATCAGACCTCAGATCAGCCCACTGTGCCCCATCAGACCTCAGATCAGCAGAATGTGCCCCCATCAGACCTCAGATCAGCAGAATGTGCCCCCATCAGACCTCAGATCAGCAGAATGTGCCCCATCAGACCTCAGATCAGCAGAATGTTCCCCCATCAGACCTCATATCAACAGAATGTGCCCCATCAGACCTCAGATCAGCAGAATGTGCCCCCATCAGACCTCAGATCAGCAGAATGTGCCCCCATCAGAGCTCAGATCAGCAGAATGTGCCCCCATCAGACCTCAGATCAGCCCACCCAGCCACATAAGGTTAAAATAAAAACCTCTCTCCCTCTCCTGCACCGCGGCTCCGCTCCGGGTCCGGCGCTCCTCTTTCTTCTCCGGGCCGGCGCTGCGTTGTCACCTGACTGCGTGCAGCGTCAGGTCGTAGTGCGTGCACTCCGTCCTGATGCTGTACGTGGTCAGGACAGTGCAGAGCTGGCCCGGAGAAGAAAGAGGAGCGGCGGAGCCGCAGCGCAGGAGAGGTAAGATAGGTTTTTATTTTAACCTTATGTGGCTGGGTGGGCTGATCTGAGGTCTGATGTGGGGTACCGGCACCTTATACATACAAGCAGGGGCGTAGCTATAGGGGGTGCAGAGGTAGCAGTCGCTAACGGGCCCAGGAGCCTCAGGGGGCCCAAAGAACCTTGTGCTGCATAAGAAGAACACAAAGCACTGAGGGAAGGGGGGCCCAAGCTGAACTCTTGCCCCAGGGTCCATGAGCCTGTAGCTACGCCCCGGCATACAAGTGAGCGCTTCCAAGACGCACCGCAATTTTCCCCTTACTTTTGGGAGGAAAAAAGTGCGTCTTATAAAGCGAAAAATACGGTACCGTCCAAAACAGGTACAGTTTTGTTACGATGCCATGGTTGCTAGAACAATGCTAGCAGTTTTGGACCACAATTCAAATGTGGGCAGAGTCCAGGCAGTTTTACAAGCATTTAGTGACGCAGAGGTTGAGGAACCAGAGAAGAGATACAGATTTGAGTATTGGAGCGTTAGTGTGTTTCTCTCTACTAAATACTGCAGGGCATTACATCGCTGGTGGGGGGCATGTAAAGCCTGGGTGGTGAAGATACTCTACGAACCACATTCACAAGAATTTCTAAAGCCAATACTCTCGAATTCCTGATTTTGCCGAAGGAAAAATAGAGTCGACATAGCAATCGGCCATGCCTGGTTTACCCAAAAATATCGCCCAATTGAAAGGCCACCAAAAGAGGACTTGGTTTGAAGACATTTGTTTAAAAAATAAAAATTATGTAAAGCTATTATAACATAACAATTGTTGAATAATATTGTTTCATTGCTTGTAGAATTAAAATTTATTTTTACATGTACAGTGGGTAAAAAAGTATTTATTCAGCCACCAATTGTGCAAGTTCTCCCACTTAAAAAGATGGGAGCGGCCTGTAATTGACATCATAGGTAGACCTCAACTATGAGAGTCAAAATGAGAAAACAAATCCAGAAAATCACATTGTTTGGTTTTTAAAGAATTTATTTGCAAATTATGGTGGAAAATAAGTATTTGGTCAATAACAAAAGTTCACCTCAATACTTTGTTATATATCCTTTGTTGGCAATGACAGAGGTCAAATGTTTTCTGTAAGTCTTCACAAGGTTGGCACACACTGTTGCTGGTATGTTGGCCCATTCCTCCGTGCAGATCTCCTCTAGAGCAGTTTTGGGGCTGTCGCTGGGCAACACGGACTTTCAACTCCCGCCAAAGGTTTTCTATGGGGTTGAGATCTGGAGACTGGCTAGGCCACTCCAGGACCTTGAAATGCTTCTTACGAAGCCACTCTTTCGTTGCCCTGGTGGCGTGCTTGGGATCATTGTCATGCTGAAAGACCGAGCCACGTTTTATCTTCAATGCTCTTGCTGATGGAAGGAGGTTTGCACTCAAAATTTCACGATACATGGTCCCATTCATTCTTTCATGTACACGGATCAGTCGTCCTGGTCCTTTTGCAGAGAAACAGCCCCAAAGCATGATGTTGCCACCCCCATGCTTCACAGTAGGTATGGTGTTCTTTGGATGCAACTCAGCATTCACTCTCCTCCAAACAGGACGAGTTGTGTTTCTATCAAACAGTTCTACTTTGGTTTCATCTGACCATATGACATTCTCCCAATACCAATACTCTTCTGGAACATCCAAATGCTCTCTAGCAAACTTCAGACGGGCCTGGATATGTACTGGCTTAAGCAGGGGGACACGTCTGGCACTGCAGGATCTGAGTCCCTGGCGGCATAGTGTGTTACTGACGGTAGCCTTTGTTACGTTGGTCCCAGCTTTCTGCAGGTCATTCACTAGGTCCTCCGTGTGGTTTTGGGATTTTTGCTCACAGTTCTTGTGATCATTTTGACCCCACGGGGTGAGATATTGCGTGGAGCCCCTGATCGAGGGAGATTATCAGTGGTCTTGTATGTCTTCCATTTTCTAATTATTGCTCCCACAGTTGATTTCTTCACACCAAGCTGCTTGCCTATTGCAGATTCAGTCTTCCCAGCCTGGTGCAGGTCTACAATTTTGTTTCTGGTGTCCTTCGACAGCTCTTTGGTCTTCACCATAGTGGAGTTTGGAGTGTGACTGTTTGAGGTTGTGGACAGGTGTCTTTTATACTGATAAGTTCAAACAGGTGCTATTACTACAGGTAATGAGTGGAGGACAGAGGAGCCTCTTAAAGAAGAAGTTACAGGTCTGTGAGAGCCAGAAATCTTGCTTGTTTGTAGGTGACCAAATACTTATTTTCCACCATAATTTGCAAATAAATTCTTTAAAAATCACACCCGATGTGATTTTCTGGATTTGTTTTCTCATTTTGTCTCTCATAGTTGAGGTCTACCTATGATGTCAATTAGAGGCCTTTCTCATCTTTTTAAGTGGGAGAACTTGCACAATTGGTGGCTGACTAAATACTTTTTCCCCATTGTACATGTTAATAATTTTACATTTTTTAAATTCAGTAAAAAAAAAAATGTTTTAATATTTTTATATGTCCTGGGTGGTACCTACATGTGTGAAAGGCTGTGTTGATAGAGGGATTCAAATATGCAAATTATCGGTATTGATACCCACTTTTGTGCCCCTGTTACCCAACATACTTTTGTTATAGGGATATTGCAATAGCATACACTGGTGGCATATCTGTAGGATATATCCCCACGGAATGATAGCTGTGGTCTATGGGAACAATCAGCCATCTGTTAAATGGACCCAGTAAAGTCCTGGACAGGCGGACAGTGCTTGCGAAGCAGAACTACATTGACTTAGAAATTGACATTAAAAATTGCTTGTAATTAAAAAGTCTAAACAATTAATTCACTTTTTTTTATTTATTTAGAATAATTAAAAAATAAATAACATACACAATATATATATAAATTAGGTATAATATTTACTATTTTAGCAGCATAACGAAACGTTTAAACCGAACTAAAAACAAAGTAAAAAAATTGGAAATTTAAATTATGTTCTAAAAATTGAAATTGAAATCAGCAGAAGCAAGTGGAACATCCTGATAGTATCTAAAACCAGTGTATCGCCCTTCAGGGTCTGGAAATCTTTCCTTTATTGTTCTTGTTACACAGGATGGGATCGGTATCCATACGTTTTCCTAGGTATCCATAAATCCAGGTGGTAAATTGTTGATAAGCTGTAACTCAAAGACAACTAAAAAAAAAAAAAGAAAGGCCAAATTGTTTTAGTAATTGAGGAAATTATCTATTGACGATGTGACAGGTAACATACAATTACAGCTTTTTGTAATCGATCAATACATTATATTTGGCACAGCAGACGTCACATCTGCGCTGCCCCATAATAGGAGCCTATGGACCACATAAACTGTCATGGAATCCGTTCTGTGCAGGGGATACAGCCTGTATGAAAACCCAGTGCATCCCATTACAGTACGTGATTATTCCTCTATTTTATGTGACAAATTACATATCGCTATTTTCTCTGAAAATAAGGCGAAAGGCCATCATGCATGTGAACACTGTTCTCGACAGTAGGCCAGTGTAAAAGGGCATAATCTAAAACTGAATCATGACACATCTCATGTACAGCTCTGCTACATCTGTCTTCTCTTGTTCTCCACCAGCAATGTGGCTGAACCGCTTCACATACTGCACTGCTACATCTGTCTATTCCCCTCCCCCACCAGAGATGTAATGCCCTGCAGTATTTAGTAGACAGAAACACACAAACACTCCAATAAAAAAAAATAATGTGCAACATCAGCATACCCAGCTCCGCTGTATGAAAATGCAGTAGTACTGTGTATTGTGATGTAGCACCTTACTTTACTAGTATGATTTAATAGGTTTCTGTGTACGACATATAGAAGGGCAGTATTTGTAGCTATACCTGCTGGTGGGGGAGGGGTATAGACAGATGTAGCAGAGCTGTATATGAAGCGGTTCGGCCGCATGGCTGGTGGTAGAAGGAAATAGACAGATGTAGCAGAGCTGTATATGAAGCTGTTTCAAGGTACCACTTGAAACCGAACCCGAGTTCGGGAAATGTTTTTTTACAGTAAAAATGAATTTCTGAAGTTAATACGCAAAGTCTCGCGAGACTTTGCGAAGTAATAACTTTGGCTAGGGAGAAGACAGATGTAGCAGAGCTGTATATGAAGGAATTCAAACACAGTGCTGGTAGTGGAGGGGAAGACAGATGTAGCAGAGCTGTATATGAAGCAATTCAGCAACAGTGCTGGTGGGGGAGGGGAAAGACACATGTAGCAGAGCTGGTTATGAGGCGATTCAGACACAATGCTAATGGGGGAGGCGAAGACAGATATAGCAGAGCTGCATATGAAGTGATTCAAACACAGTGCTGGTAGTGGAGAGGAATACAGATGTAGCAGAGCTGTATAGGAAATGGTTCAGCCACAGTGATGGTAGTGGACAGGGGAACACAGATGTAGCAGAGCTGTATAGAAAGTGATTCAGCCACAATGCTGGTGGGATAGGGAAATAGATGTAGCAGAGCTGTATATAAAGCTGAACATCCACAGTGCTAGTGGAGGAGGGGAAGACAGATCTAGCAGAGCTTTATATGAAGTGATTCAAACACAGTGCTGGTAGTGGAGAGGAAAACGAATGTAGTAGAGCTGTATAGGAAGCGATTCAGCCACAGTGCTGGTAGGGTCTGGGGAAAACAAATGTAGCAGAGCTGTATAGGAGGCGGTTCAGCCACAGTGCTGGTAGGGGTCTGGGGAAGACAGATGTAGCAGAGCTGTATAGGAGGCGATTCAGCCACAGTGCTGGTAGGGGTCTGGGGAAAACAAATGTAGCAGAGCTGTATAGGAGGCGGTTCAGCCACAGCGCTGGTAGGGGTCTGGGGAAGACAGATGTAGCAGAGCTGTATAGGAGGCGATTCAGCCACAGTGCTGGTAGGGGTCTGGGGAAAACAAATGTAGCAGGCTGTATAGGAGGCGGTTCAGCCACAATGCTGGTAGGGGTCTGGGGAAGACAGATGTAGCAAAGCTGTATATGCATCTATACAGATACATGTTCTAAGGTGTATACATAACTGTAGTAGAGCTGTACTGGCTCCGCCTACCCAAGAGTGTGGTCACATGGGCATGACATCATCAGAGGTTCTTTAGCTGGCAGTTCACACCCACTGATTACTGGAATGTCGTGCGGAGGAACACTGAGCACAATACTCTGGCGGAGGGATATGACATTTAGCACTGCGCCTGTATATAAGCAAAGAACGCGGCTCCCGCCACGTCAGTCTGCAGGTGTAATGAAGGAGAAGACGTAGAGACGAGGCTCCATAACATTCCTATATCAAAAGCATCATTTCATTCCTTAGGTGTAGCCTGTGAAGAGACAGAGTCTGCCACACTCCAGAACCGCCCACCAAAGCCAGCAGCCATGGCTGTATAGCGGCAGCAGCAGCCAGCGGCACCCCCTCCCCAGGCCAGTGCAAGGCAGCAGCACCCAGCGGCGCTGGCAACACCCGGCTTCAGCACAAACATGGCGTAAGTACACTGGGATAATGTGTATGAGGGCAGAATGTGGGTCCTGTGCCTTTTGGGTTATGGTTCAGATAGGTACGTTAGGAAATGGCGTAGTGAGAAACTTGGGTGTTGGACAGCAGCGTGCTTTAGGTGTATGAGGGGAAAATGTCGCACAGCTTCCTCTAGTTTGTAGACGTTGCTGCTGGAAATACCCCGTGTCTCGTGTGACCCGCACCCGGGGGACGTCGCTACTAAATTGGACTGTAGTGTGACAGCTGCTCGGCACTTTCTCTGTGGGGATCCGTTGGGAGTCTCGCATTACAGCACAGCAGATGGCGCGTTGTATGACAGGCTAGAAGATAGCAGAGCCGCTGCTCTTTGTTCAGTGATGGGGCTGATTTGTGACTTGAAACTGAATGTCTGAAGTTTATTTTTTTCCTAAAAGCGGACATTTTGTGGATGACAGCTAGACTGCTTGGAAACCTTGTATGTTGGATGTGACCATGATGGCTAATATGTCGGCGGGGAAGTGATCAGATGGCAGAGCCATGAAATGGCCCCTCTGTCCTCGTGCGGTGTGGGAGTGGTAGGGGGGAAATTACCATATATGGTCATGAGGAAGCGGAGGCTGTCAGGCTCATCTTTTAGTAGACGAGACTGGGGGAACACAATGGTGGCTCTTCATTATGGCTTTATCTATCTAAATGGATTTCCTTTCTCCTCCACAGGCTTCCCAAGGTATCCCACAGCAGCATTGCTGTATACCAGAAAAGCTCAAAATCCACATTTTACCTGAAAGATCTGCTACCTGAAAAAGATGAGCCTATTGGGCGAAGAGATGTTGTTGGGGGACTTCTTGTCCCCCTTCAACCAGTCGTTTTTGGCGGCTGAGGAAAGTTTGGGTCTCTTGGATGACTGCATCGAGGAGCCCGGGTACCTCCCATTGCATGGGTTGTCCAGCAATAAGGCTAAGAATGGCGTCTCCGGTGTGCTGCCTCTGGAGGACTCTCTTGGCAGTTTCCAGGGTAAGGATGAAGGATAAACATTGCATCTTACACAAAACTCACACTGAAGATGTCTGACCTTACATCACCATGACTTCTGGAATGAAGGCCATCTGTACCTATTTGGCGCCAGTTCAGATTTGTTTAATCTGAGATAGTAGTCGTATCTAAGGGCCTGAATTGAATGTTGGCTGTTACAGTAACATCTGAGAAGCATCAAAGCCTTTTCATTCTGGTTATGGATGGTGGTAAAAGATCAAACTGGTCACATATTTAACATCAGAACTGTGGTTTGTTAGCATAGTTGTTTATTGTAAGATATACACATAAGGAACTCACTGTTTCCATGGTACACTTATCATCCAACATGATTTTGCAACAGATAATGAGAACGTTCTTCTAAAACAAGACCATCAAAACACAACCCAAAATAAATTTATTATTTGTTTCTAGGAGACGCCTTCTCTGGCATGGATTGGATGGTGGAAAAAATGGACCTGAAGGAGTTCGACTTTGATTCCCTGCTTGGGATGGAAGATCTAGAATCCACCGTCTCACCAGATGAGCTCATGGCCACGCTGGATGACTCGTGTGATCTCCTAGAGGACCCACCTCTCCCAGTGGTGTTTGGCCAATATGTGCCATCACCAGACAAAATCTCTCTTGAAGAAAATTCACTGGAGGCAGATCAGGTGGCCCCTACAAGTCCAAATTCTATACAGTCCCAAGCCTCCAGCCCAGACCATTCCTTTATCTTGGATGTAGGCAGTGAGGTAGATGTTGCTGAGGAGGACAAAAGGTCCCCTGCTACATATACCATTGAAGCTGTAAAGAGTGAAAAGGAAGAATTCTCAGATAGTGACAGTGGCATATGTACGAGCCCATCATACCTAGGATCACCTCAGCAAAGTCCCACATCTACTGTTGAGTACCCTAGTAGTGTTCAATCCCCTCCCATATCCCCCATTTCTGAGAGACCCAAACCCTATGATCTTCCCTCTAAGGATAGAGAAGTCTTGGCAAAGGTAAAAGCTGTAGGGCAACCCAAAGTAGACAGGAAGAAGAAGAAAATGGAGCAGAACAAAACAGCAGCCACTCGCTACCGGCAGAAGAAGAGAGCAGAACAAGACGCAATATCTGCAGAGTGCAGAGAACTGGAATCGAAAAATGACACCCTTAAAGAGAAGGCAGATTCTTTAGCAAAAGAGATCCAGTATCTGAAAGACCTGGTAGAAGAAGTCCGTAAGGCCAAAAGTAAACGAGCAAAAAGTTCTTAGGTCAGGAGAAGGTTTGGGAGCGTTGTGTATGTTGTATATATTGGATACGTGGTTTAACATTGTGTATGAATGTCTACTTAATAAATTATTTTACAGTTAAATGTATAATGTGTGTTGGATGTATTTATCTGCTCTTGAAGCCGTCACCAAAAACTTCCTAGGTCTAATAAAAAAAATGCATTTTTGAATGGTTGAATTGACTGTAGTCACACATGCTTTGTTAATCTTTTCACAAAAGCATAATTGACAGATTTGACTACATGGCTGCCTAGGTAAGGACTGGTCACAAAACACAATATCATTGACCCAATCACATAAGAAAACTGATGGCTGCATTACAAATTGTCTGGCTCTTAGGAGGTTAATAGCATACTTTAATATGCTTTACAATAAAAGGAGATCCTGCAAACAATGCATACACATGTTCTCTTTTATGGTCACATACAGAAGTTTGTCATGTACAGAGTTCTTGTCCAAAGAGTTTCACACTGAATATATACGACATGCAGGATGTGAACAGAGCCCTAGAATGCTACATGGTCAATTTTATTAGATAAATATATGCCATGTGTGGCCCCCAACCATCTGGTGACAGACATGTATGCCTGTGTCTTGTGGTTGCTCACATACATTTTTTAATGTATTCTCCCATTAGATGGGAATCCTGAAGGTGTAACCAGATATCTATATTATACACTATGTACAATACACCATAAATACAGTATATCGGTTGGTAATACTCCTTTAACATTTGTTTTTGGCCCTTGGAATTCCTTCAGTCTGCCAATGTGGCCCCCGACCAGAAAAGGTTGTGCACCCCTGCACTATGCTGTGGTGTCACCAGAACCTTAGCTTTATGATGCTCTTCTGCAGGGATCAGCAATCTTTTTGCATTCCAGCTACTGTGAAACTACAACTCCTAGCATGCAAATATGCTTGGCTGCTCTAACTCCCATAGAAGTGAATGGAGCACTCTGGGAGTTGTAGTTTCAGAAGACTTGGCGTGCCGTAGGTTGCTGATCATCTTCTTCTCCATGTGACAATTTATGGTAGATGTGACCTAACATAGGAATGAGAGCTTTGTTAGAAAAAAGTTTCATCAAATACCAAATTTCTTTTCCTAGGGATCAGGACTAGAGATCAGCAAAGCGCCTTCGGATGATGCATCGCTTAAAAAAATCTTCATAATACTGTACTGAGATTCATCTCCATGCAGTATTAGAATGTATGGGCTCCGATGAGGCAAATTCCGTTATTCAGGAAGTCGTGCGAGACTTCGTTGAATAACTTCGGTAATTGATTATTACAGTGAAGAACCTTGGAACCAAGCTCTGCTTCTGTAGCGCCCTCCACCCTGCGTGGTGGTCGGTTGCTACAGCATGTATGTATTTCTGTGCATATAGTGTTAATAAAACCCAGGAAGCCGGTCGCCTAGGCAACCCCAGAGTCTGGGGAGAGGAAGTGGGAGGAGGTTAGGAGCTCAGCAGAGGAGAAGCAGGCAGTCTGCAGCAGGAGATATAGCAGTCTGCAGCAGGAGATATAACAGACTGCAGGAGAGAGTCTGCAGAAAGAGAGTGAGCTGGTAGTCTCCAACAGAAGCAGTCCACACATGGAGTCTGTGTAAGGAAACGGAAGAAAGTCTTCAGGGGGCAGTTAGGAGAGTGCCTGAAGGAGCTAGTGACCAAGCAGATTGACAGTGCAGGAGGCCAAAGCGACCGGTGACCTGAATGTTCCAGTTTTCCCTGCTGTCTCTGAGTCATCCTTTCTGCTGCAGATGTGCCTATCCTCTATCACACAAGTCTCCAAGGCAAAGGCAAGTGATCCCCCCACGATCTCTAACCCTGGGAGTCAGCCCTAGTCAAGGGGGGTTTAACATCAGCGCTGACCCACAACATCTATCTCCCAGGGGCCTGTGTCAGCGCTCGGTCCTATCTAGGCCGAACACCTTGACTGGCGTCACGAACTATTCCCAAATACCCTTTCCCCCTTTTAGGGTGTCCATGAGACGGCCCGACCCCTTACCAGAAGTACCCTCGGCCTGGGTGGGCGTCACACGGCTCCGCTTCTGGCGTCACAAACAGGATCTAGACGCCTGCACCGCGCGGGGACAGAAGAACGCCGTCCGCCATTTTGCGGCCTAGCCACGTGGGAATCCCGAAGAGACGGCCGCCATCTTGCGGCCTACTGCGTGGTCAAACGAGTGTCAGGGGGTGGAGCGAGGCCTGCTCACCCTGCCGGTCGATCAAGTGTTCGCAGGGGGTGGTAGCGCGATCGCTCACCCTGCTGAAGAATCAAGTGCCTCGGGCATCCAGCAGCATCGATAGAAGGGGAGAAAGATGTCTCGCCCAAACAGCCCAGAGAGACCGATCGCAGCGGCTGCAGCCCCGATCCTGCCGCTAACCATGCCGTACATCCCAGGCGCAACATGGCTACCACAATACAAAGGTGAGCCAATGACATTGAGTGACTTTAAAGAAAAACTTACTAGCATGTTCGACTTGTATCCCATGGCTGAGGAGCAGAAAGTCACCATCTTGATAAGTCAGCTCAGCGGTGCGGCCCAGAGGGAAGTCAAATCCTGGCCGGCCATCGATAAGAAGACCGTCAAAGATATCTTTGCCAAGCTGAAAAGTGCGTTTGAAACCCGGACAGCCTCAGAGGTCAAAATGCAATTCTTTGGGTGTCGGCAGAGAGCCCAAGACACGGTGAGAGACTATGCTCTTAACTTGCAAGAGGCGCTGTGGGCAGTAAAGTAGATCGATCCGGATAGTGTCCAAAATGAAGACAAGATGCTGAAGGAACAGTTTGTGGAGGGCTTGTTGTCAGGATCCAGTAAAGCCCAATTGCGAATGATGGCTCTGCAAAATCCGGATATGGACTTTGCTCAGTTCAAGGACCGGTCCATCCGTGTGCTACGAGAATGCACTTATGCTTACGGCGAGCCGATAAAGTCACCAACTACTGTGTGTCACCAGGGGCGGTGTCCTCCCCACCAGTGCAGCCGGCTCCATGCTCTCAAAATAAAATTGAGGACCCCTCTGCAGATCTGCGACTACAGGTGCAGGAACTCACCAAAAGTGTTGCTGCTTTGTGCAAAACTGTTCAGCTTCTCCAAACAGGTCCTGTGACGGAAGAGATCCAGCTGGCTTCCAGTCCGGATGACCTTCCCTGGCACCAGCCACGGAGGATGCTGCCACCACGACGATTACCACGTTCCGGCCGGAGACCCTCCGACCAGTTTGACCCCACCGGACGTCCCATCTGCCGGAGATGCAGCAAGGTTGGTCATGTGGAAAGGGAGTGTCCTTTAAATGGGCGAGCCCCGGGGAGGTGGACCAATCCCCGGGAGTAAGACAATCAGGTCCACCAAAAGACTGGAGCAATAAATATGTAGGAGGCAGGCCGTGGATAGCAATAGTGGTGGATGGTATCCCCCTCACGGCCCTCCTAGACACTGGTTCGCAGGTAACCACCATGCCTTATAGTTTGTACCAAAGGTACTGGACTGATAGTGAGTTTACCCTTCGCCCAGAAGGAAGTTTAACGTTGATAGCCAGCAATGGCCAGCCCTTGACTCAGGTGGGCTACAAAGAGGTTGCCATCCAGGTGGGGCGAGTGAAACTCCAGTCGCAAGGCATAGTTGTGGTAGATGTGGAAAAAGGGGACTGCAACCCTACAGTAACCCTGGGGTACTAATGTAATTGAGCACTGTTTGGGTGAGGTCCTTGCCATTTTGAGGGATCTGGCCATAACAGCTCCTCGCCAAGAGAAAACTGCCCTCAGTAGGGAAATTAAGGCCCTAGTGCAACAACAGCAAAGAGAGGTGACAGGAGGGGAGATTGGGAGTGTAAGGGTAAGCGATCGCAACCCCATCATACTCCCTCCCAGGAGTGAGACACTCCTCTGGTGTAGAGCGGCCATGGGTATCAGAGGACAAGATTACCAAGCCATGGTAGAATCTGTCTACTCCGCTGACAGGCCAAATGTCATGACCGCTAGGGGCGTTGTTAATGTTAAAAGAGGTAGGGTCCCAGTGCGTGTCCTGAATTGCGGGGAGGAGGAAGTTTGTCTTCCCCGGTATGCACACGTTGCTAAATTGCTGACTGTAAGCAACAATGACATTCAGGGCATAGGACCCTTGGCTCCGTCAAAGACGACGGGTGGCAATGGCTCCCCAGCACCGTTGGCGGATTGGTGGCAGAGTATGCAAGTTGGCGTTGCCTCCACTCCCCAGCATCAGAAGGATGGCGTGTACCGAGTAGCCCAAGAATATGAACAAATTTTTAGCAAACACCCTCTAGATTACGGGCAAGTGAAAGGTATTCAGCATCATATCCCAACCGGGGATCATCTGCCAATAAAAGAAAGGTACAGGCCCATACCTCCTGCCCATTACCAGTGTGCCAAATGTATGCTAGCTGAGATGAAGCAGGCAGGAGTAATTAGGGACAGCTGTAGTCCATGGGCAGCCCCACTGGTGTTGGTCCGAAAGAAAGACGGCACCATGCGTATGTGTGTGGACTATAGAAAAATTAACCAGGTCACGCATAAAGATGCGTACCCCCTTCCACGCATAGAAGAGTCCTTAGCTGCATTAAAGTCTGCTAGATACTTCTCTACCTTGGATCTCACTAGTGGGTATTGGCAGGTTCCTGTTGCAGAGGCCGATAAGGAGAAGACCGCCTTCACCACTCCCATTGGGCTCTGCGAGTTCAACTGTATGCCGTTTGGATTATGCAACGCACCAGGAACATTCCAGAGACTGATGGAGTGCTGTCCACAAGAATTTCGAAACTGTGCTGCTGTACCTGGATGATGTGATTGTTTATTCCAGGACTTATGAAGAGCACCTGCAACATCTGGCAGAAGTCTTTGAAGCCCTATCCAACTTCGGCTTAAAGGTTAAACCGTCTAAATGCCATCTGCTGAAACCTAAAGTACAATACCTTGGTCATGTTGTGAGTGCCGATGGAGTGGCACCGGACCCGGATAAGGTGACTGTCATCCAAGACTGGCAGAGGCCCACCACCATCAAAGAGGTGCAGCAGTTCCTGGGACTAGTGGGCTATTATAGAAGATTCATCAAGGACTTCACTAAGATGGCCAGGCCCCTGCAAGACCTCCTGGTAGGCCTCACCAAGACCAAAGGCAAGAGTCCTCCGTTGGAGTGGAATGACAGGCTGGATGAAGCGTTTCAGAGTCTGAAGCAAGCACTCACGGGAGAAGAGGTCTTGGCATATCCAGACTATGATCGGCCCTTCATCCTCTATACAGACGCAAGCAATATCGGGCTGGGAGCCGTATTGTCGCAAGAACAGCAAGGGAAGGAGAAAGTGATTGCCTATGCGAGTAGGAAGCTTCGCCCTACTGAAAGGAATCCTGCTAACTACAGCTCCTTCAAGCTTGAGTTCTTGGCAATTGTCTGGGCAGTAACCGAGAGGTTCAAGCACTACTTAGCATCCTCCAAGTTTACCATCTACACGGATAACAACCCGTTGACTCATCTGGACTCTGCTAAGCTGGGCGCATTGGAACAGAGATGGATGGCCCGGTTGTCCAACTATGAGTTCGTGATCAAATACAGAGCTGGAACCAAGAACACCAATGCAGACGCCTTGTCCCGTATGCCAAATCCCCCTGATCCAGGAGAAGAATCCACTGACCTGGAGGAGATTGAGATGCCAGCGTTTTACAATAGAGGCGTGTTCCAGTGTTCCACTGCTACCAGAGGGAAGGGTTTAGCCCGAGAAGATTCCCTGAATCCCTTACCTCACCATGATTGGGCTGAGACGCAACGTGGTGATCAGATCATCTCTATGATTAAAAATCTTCTGTAATAGAAGGATCATCTCTAGCCCCAGATGCACCAGCAGAGGCTCAGCAGCTGTGGAAGGAACGGAAGAAGCTCTTCCTCTTCGAGAACAAGCTGGTCCGTCGAGCCATCAACCCACGCACCCATGAGCTGGTATGGCAGATTGTGGTCCCAAAACAAGATGTGCCCATGATCCTCGAGGCATACCATAACCAAGCAGGCCACTTCGGTTGGAAGAAGTTGGAGGTTGTGATCCGTGATCGTTTCTATTGGACGGGTATGAGACAGTCCATTGAACAGTGGTGCAGAGAGTGCGGCCCATGCAATCTGAGGAGGAAGAATCCTGCCAATCAGAAGGCCCCCTTGCAGCCGATTGTAACGAAACAACCTCTGGAAATAGTGGCGTTGGATCATGTTAAGCTGATACCAAGTCGATCCGGGTACACATATGCCTTGACTATGGTGGATCATTACTCCCGCTTCCTAGTGGTCGTTCCAGTGAGAGACCAGACAGCCGAGAACAGCTGCAAAGGCGTTCCAGGAATACTTCTGTAGACCCCATGGATATCCAGACCAAATTCTGACAGATAGAGGTCCAGCTTTTGAAGCTGAAGTCTTCCAAGAGTTCTGCTCGCTATATGGGTGTAAGAAATCCGGACTACACCCTACCACCCACAAGGCAACGGATTATGCGAAAAGATGAATCACCTGGTCATAAATTTGCTACAAACCTTACCTCTAGAAGAAAGAAATCGATGGCCAGAAAAGCTACCAGACTTGGTGGAGATGTACAACCATATTCCCACGAGCTCAACGGGATATTCTCCAGCGTACTGATGCGTGGCGCGTCCAGGGAAACTGCCGATTGACCAAGAGATGGGAGTTCTAACCCCAGAGACGTGGCTTGACCAGTCAGACAGTGATTGGAATACTACTAGACGGTTGCAATATCAGAAAGTCCAGCAATGTGTGGAGCGAAGCCTTGAGCAAGCCCGACAGAGACAAGAGAAGCACTTCAATAAAAAAGGCGATTGCTGCTCCTTTGTCACCAGGCGATCAAGTCCTGAAGAAGAAAAGACGTTGCCATAAATTGGACGATCAGTGGGAAGCTCAACCATATGTAGTCCTACGATCCCATCATGACAATAGTAAAAGTTGTCTAATCTCTAAAGACGGCGGGAAGACTTGTGCTACTGTGTCCAGAGACAACCTGAAAATCTGTCCCAGTCAGCTGGCTGAAGAAATCGAAGGCCGAGAAGTCCCTCAGGAAGCAGAGGTTGATAGAGGAATCCAGACTGTCTTAGGCGATTTTCCTAGTGATTGGTTACAAGTGAACAATGCCATTGTTGTCCCGGTTATGCAATTCCCGCAATTATCCCTGTCGGAGACACTAGAGCCGTCACAGGAAGAAGACTCACTCATACAGGATAGCGAAGAATCGCAGGCCCAAGATCAAGAGAGTCCACCCTCTGCCAACAGTAGGCCTCTCATGCCAACAGTGAGCCCAAGGAGTAGGAGAGTACTACCTTCCCTTCCCACTTTACGCAGATCTCAGCGAAGTACTCAAGGTCAGACCCCAGCTCGCTACCAGAGTAATTAATAGGAACTTAACCAGTTAATTTGGTGCGTACTTATCTGCCATAATTGTATTTATGTTAAAATGTGTTCATATTTGTATGCCGTATTTAAAGGACTCTTTATGTTTTGAAACCGTTAAAGTGGCTGAACCCTTGACAAAGTGAACTGTCAGCAACTGTTTTTGATTCTTGGAGCCCATGGCCCGCTCCTCAGGCCACGGAGAATTGCAAAAGACTCCACCCATTACCAACAATATCTGCAACATGGCGGTCGGATTCGTTACCCTGCGGCCAACACTTCTTGTTAAAACAGCTGGCACAGCAACGTGATATGGTCTGTGTGCCCTGCACTGTGCCCGGGGACGAGCTTAGTTAGGTGGTTGGCTGTTACCCACACACTGTGCTGACAGTTAGGATGTTTTAAATAACGATTGAAAAATGTGCTTGTGTATTGTACCCCTAGTATAATGTGTTACCTTATGCTCTTTCATTTAGTAAGGGGGAGCAGTCGCGTCCCATCTGATTACAATTGAATACCGGTCTTCCTTAGGGAAAGACATCTGGTTTGGGGGCTTAGAAGGAGGGTTGCCGGGTGACGAACCGTGAACGTTTGCACTGGGACCAGCTGTGGGCGGGGGGTATCAGTCCCCAGGTCTCTGCAACTTCCATAGACAGAGGCGAACTGAGTCGACTACCTGGCCTCCATGACGGGTAGCCCCAACCATAGATTCCCGGGGGTCACAGTGACCGTAGAGGGTTAGGGTAGTGTGCTATCTCAGCAGCTCCCGCAGAACCCGTGGGACACCTACAGCCGGAAGGGGACTTTAGGGTCCGAGATAAGTTCCCTTGTAGTCTCTAGGACCCAGGAACAATGACATAAAGTGAAGCAGCAAGGACAGCTACGTCGCCTCTCCGCAGGAGCTTATTTCCGCAACTTTGTAGGGACCGGGCTCAAAAATAAGAATTATTGTATTTCCAATGCAACATGTGTAAGCCGTCCGGGGACGGACGTGATTTAGTAAGGGGGATGTAGCGCCCTCCACCCTGCGTGGTGGTCGTTGCTACAGCATGTATGTATTTCTGTGCATATAGTGTTAATTAAAACCCAGGAAGCCGGTCGCCTAGGCAACCCAGAGTCTGGGAGAGGAAGTGGGAGGAGCTTAGGAGCTCAGCAGAGGAGAACAGGCAGTCTGCAGCAGGAGATATAGCAAGTCTGCAGCAGGAGATATAACAGACTGCAGGAGAGAGTCTGCAGAAAGAGAGTGAGCTGGTAGTCTCCAACAGAAGCAGTCCACACATGGAGTCTGTGTAAGGAAACGGGAAGGAAAAGTCTTCAAGGGGGCAGTTAGGAGAGTGCCTGAAGGAGCTAGTGACCAGCAGATTGACAGTGCAGGAGGCCAAAGCGACCGGTGACGCTGAATGTTCCAGTTTTCCCTGCTGTCTCTGAGTCATCCTTTCTGCTGCAGATGTGCCTATCCTCTATCACACAAGTCTCCAAGGCAAAGGCAAGTGTCCCCCCACGATCTCTAACCCTGGGAGTCAGCCCTAGTCAA